>PVKS010000599.1:102345-182459 GCA_004027875.1 Aplodontia rufa | reverse complement strand
ACCAAAAAAAAAAAAAAAACCTTAAGTTATTTTCATTTCCTGACCCAAATTCTCCCCATCAATTCCAATTTCTGTCCTGCAGCAGAAAAGGATTTTGTGTCCTACTCTTGCTCTTAAAGAAACTCCAATAAAAAAGAGTGGAGTCAACTCTCCTGGTGGGGCTGCTGTCCTAGTCAAGTTGGGAAACTATCCCATGTGTAACATGTCCTGTGTGCATCAACAGATAACTACAAGGCAGAAAACTTCCTTTTTTCCTCTCCTCCATGCCTCCCCTCTTCCTGTAGTAAAAATGTCTAAGGTGAAAGACTGGAAGTAATGAGGCCAGGAAACCCTCCTTGTCCTTTTTTAGCAACTGAGTATCTCTACTTAGAATTGAATCACTCTATCATCCTTGATTCTCATCCCAAAATCCTGGACCATCTTCTCTTTCCACTCTCAAAAGCTATCCTAACAAGTTTATTCCCTGTGCTTCTATTTTAACCAGTGGCAATTTGGACATTTTAAACTCTGCCTTCTCATCTGGAGTAAGCCTAGATTTGTGAACCATTTCTACCCACACAGAGCGCAAAGGTGTGAGCAGGGCCATTTTAACCGTTGCTAAATGTATAATTCAGTGTCATTAAGTACTTTCACAGTGTTGCACAGCCATCACCATGATCCATTTGTGGAACCCTTCATCCTCCCAAATGAAAAATCCATACCCATTAATTAGTAACTTCCCATTTCCCCTCCCCCAGCCCTTGGTAACATCTCTTCTACTCTCTGTCTTTATAAATTTGCATAGACTATGTGAAGTCATACTGTATTTTTTAACAGAGAAAGGGAGAGAATAAAACTTTCTTCATCTGATTTTTTGTTTTTTTAACACTTAGTTATGTATGCCAGGCAAATACTTTACCATTGAGCCAAACCTTCAGCCCTAAAATCATACCATATTTATTGTTTTGTTGAAGTAATACATTGCTGCAGGGAAAAAAATGAATAGTCTCATCAATACATTTTAAATTTTCCTAGTCATTTCTATCATTCACTCAATATTTAGTTTTCCTAATTCTTAATATCCAGCTAATCCTTCCAATCCTGAGGATTTCTCTGGCCTTAGCCATGGTCTTTCTGATAGAATACCTGCCAGAATCACCCAGCATGTTCTACATTCTGGTCACTTCTGCATACTGTTCAGATGCCACCATGCTCCGTGCATTTAATATGTACAGTGAGCATCCATGTAGTGCTTTATTGTTTGCAAATTACTTTATCATACTTATATCTTATTTTTTCCTTACAATATCTTCACAAGATAGTGCGATATTTTGCAAGGAAGGAAACTAAGAGTTGAAGCTAGGGTGACTTACCCACATTCACAGCTGGCAAATGAAGGACCAAGAATCTAGAGCACCTGGGCTTCTTTATATAGCTGTTCATCCAGAGGTTTTCCCCTCGCTCCTTTTAAAGAAGGTTAACCTCTCAATAGGGCAGAGGAATGCACAGTGACAAGCCCTTGGTGTGTGTGTGTGTGTGTGTGTGTGCGCGCGCGCGTTGCTGTGCTATGATTTACCAGAACTAAAATTCAGGGAATTATTCCAGCCAAACACACACTTTTCTAGAGTTTCTTGCTTACTCTTACTTGCTTTTCCATTCTGGGAAAGGTTGGAGGACACAAGCATACCTTAACAGTCAATGCATCTGCCTCCTAAGCCTGAGTCCAACTCCAAACAGTCCCCTTCTCACTTTCAATCTCGTTGGCCTTACCCTGCTTCCTCTTAAAAATCTAGAATCAAAGATATTGCCTAAGATGAAACATACAGCCATGTCTTCTTCTGCAATGAGAAACAGAAGAGAGGAAGGTGACTTTTGTAATCCTGTCACTTGTACAGTCAACTGTTTTAACCCTCTGCTCTGTAGAGCCTTTCCCTGTGAAAGCTGATATTAAGGGGTAAAAGCTGAATGTGTGGCTAACACTCTGCCTAATCTGTTACACCAATGACCTCAGGCCTGTACGTAAAGACGAGGTTATGCTGATAGCATTTCCCTGAATTCCTTTGCATATACGGATATTTGCCCCATTATTTGCCCACAGTTCACCTGTGAGGCCCCTACAAGGATTTCTCCGAATACATCTGAGAATCCCTTAAGGAAACTTAGGTGTCCTTACAAACAGGTCTCCTTTCTCCATAGGGTACCGCCCTCTCACACTTGGCAGTCACCTCCAAAGCAACTGATGCACAGAGCTTGTGAGATGCCGAAGTTTTGCACTGTTCTGTCACAAAGCAAAAGAGGTGACCTCTTAATGTGTGATACTCTTAGAGGGGGCAAAAGCTGAGCTCTTCTTGTGCAGTCACTAAAAAAGTATCTCCTTTAATTTTTTCTTTAAAGAACCACTCCTCCAACTTACCCAGTGTAAGTCCAATGGGTTTTTGGTCAGAAAGCAAATTTGAATACCAGAATTTGACATTTCAGATTGATATTTGAATATCAGTGCTATTTCCTATTTTCCTCCTCCAACTACCAAAGGTTTCTTGCTGAGTGCAGCTCTTACGATGCCTATCATCTGTTTTCTATAGGATGAGTCCCCCCAAAGGGCTTTTCAGTGCTCAGACAACTCTCCTTCTGGAAAGCTTTTCCCACTGTTTTGTTGACTAGGAAACCGAGAATATTTACTTTTCAGACAAATTTTATTTTTAGTCTACTTGCCACACATATGTATTATTTCCATTGTGACCCTTTCCCAATCAAAGCAGAGTTGTTTTGTTTTCTTTTCTTTTCTTTTCTTTTTTTTTTTTTTTTTTTTTTTTTTTTTTTTTTTTTTTTTTTTTTTTTTTTTTTTTTTTTTTTGTTAAGGGGATGTTCCAGCGGGCTAGAGAGTTGGTTCAGCAATAGAGCAAGCACTTGCCTGGCATACGTGACGACCCTGGTTTAATTCCTAGTACTGTGCACACAACTACAACTAAGTGAAGGAAAAACAGAAAACAGATGAAAAAAATTAACTCTCAGAAAAGAAAAACAAAAAGAAAGGTGTAGATGTTCTGGCTATAAATGACATGAAGTCTGACATAAACTGGCAGCTTAAAGAAATCGTTTCATTTGTGTCTCATAGCAAGACATTCAGAGGAAAAGCAGTTCAGGACCAGTGCAGTGGCTCAGCAAGGCTGTAGGGATCCAGTCTCTCACTCAGTATTCATGTCCTGCCATCCTTAGCCCATCAACTGTTGTACTCATTGATCTCATGGTCACCATACGGATGTTGTATCTCCCACCTGCAGGTCAGCATCATGTGCAGAGGAAGGAAGAGAAAAGGCATACCAGCAGGCTTCCACTATGTTTCTCCTACCACATTCCCTATATTCACACTGCCACAACTGGTGTGTATGCTGTGTATTTGATCCAAGCTGAAAACAGGCTTTCCATTACCTGTGACAATGACACCTGCTGCTTGATCTCATTAGTCTTTCTGGCAGCAGCCCTTCAAGTTGGCTCTACTGACTTTGTAGCCCCCGCAAAACAATGGGCCACATACAAATCATATCTTGCCCATCTTTGTCCAAATAATAACATTAAGCCATTAAATACATGGACAGTTCAGGATTTCAAGACCATTTTAGGAAGTTTTTCATTGTGGCTCCTTGAAAGTCACTAAAATATTTTAGGACATTACTAAACTAACTTTATACCATGCCAGACTATTCTCTAGGTGAATCCATCTGCTATTCCATAATTATCAAAGAGTGTTTAATCCAACATAAGCCCTACTAGGTGCTCTGAAAGATGTACACACATACTGGAAATGCTGCATCCTATTTCTGACTCTGAGAGCCAGTATGACACTATGTGGGCATTTTAAAGGTTCTTAGAAGTCATGCTGGAAATAAGCTTACTTTGTTTAATTCACTGCTTCCCAAATTTTTGGATAAAATAAACTTTAAGGCATAAAGCCTATAAACATTTTATGGAACTGGAGTTCTATGGAACCCCACATGAGGGAAGGCTGACCTTCTCTATTTCCTATGCTGACAAGCTATGTTTTCAAAACCAAACTCATCAGGTTGAGTTGTCAAGTATGAAATATCAATAATATAACACACATAATACCATGTAAGCAATTTAACATATTTTTAATAATGTAACTTTTATCAATACAGAATAAGAAAAAATGTTTTTTTTTTCATTTTTAGTTAACCGATTTATTTTGGAGCAGTTTTTTTTTTTTAAGAAAAAATGTTTTAGTTTTAATACATGGCAGAGTTTTAAAAATAAGGAACAATTTGGTTTATTTAAAAAGAGGACGATATCAAGCTAGGTGTGGTAGTACACACCTGGAATCCCAGCAACTCTTGAACATGAGGCAGGAGGATCACAAGTTCAAGTCCAGCCTGGGAAACCCAGCAATATTTTATCTCAAAATAAAAAAAAATAAAAAGGGCTGGGGCTATAGCTCAGTGGTAGAGTGTCCCTAGGTTCAATACCCAGGGCCAAAATTTTTTTTTAAAAAAGGAAGATAATGTTGGATATATTTAAGAAAAGAAAATATCATGAAAAAATTAAATAGAAGCATATAGAAGACATTAAACATAAGACTTTTTTTAGAAGGAATATACCACGCCAAGGACGGAAATAACCAGACCATAATATTATAATTACCAATAAGAACTAAAAAGAAACTAGTAGCTCAGGTGTATAGAGAGTCAAAGGGGAAAAAAATAAGAAAAGAAACCCTACTGCATTATAAATGTTGACAGTGTTCCAGAAAGGTAAACAATTTTGAGAAGTCAAATAAAGGTACAGAGCCCAAGTGCAGATTACATGCCTCGGTCAAGTGAGTGGCCAGTGAACAGAACATTTTCAAGTGCTTCAAGCCTGCAGTTTTTTGTCATGTCCTCACAGACATGCAGAGTCATGGTGATGAAACACTCAAGAGAGATAATAGTCAAGTGCAGCCTCACGATGTTGTTGGAGAAGCTCTGCAAGCTGTGGCCTTGAAAGCCACAATGTGGACTCCTGGGTGGTGACAAGCGGGGCACACAAGTGGGCCCCTCTGCTAATGCTTTGACATTTTGCAATTAACCACACAATTATATTAACTCCTAGAAGGCAGTCTCTTGGACTTAAAGGAGGAGATCCTGTAGCTTTTAAGTCAGGATTAGACATAAACCTAAATAATTAATCAGATTTTGCATGACTAATGCCTGCCTCAGGAACAAATGGGAGTCATATTTACATTTGTATATGATTTTATGTAAATTTAGTAGACTTTAAACAAAATTGCTAAAGTATTTTTTCTTTTATTTATTTATTTGTGTGATGCTAGAGATTGAACCCAGGGTCTTGTGCACACGAAGCAAGCGCACCACTGAGCCACCTCTCCAGCCCTTTAATTGACTTTTGGTAGATATTTTATATATGGATTTGCCAGGAGAGAGTGCAAAATTTTACTTATGCTCACTATCAGATCTGCTTGTTATTTAAAACAAAATATTGGTACTGTTTTGTTGCTATGTAGAAAAACAGAAACATTTTGTTATAGAAAATATGCAATCCAATGAAATGAAATTTTGCTGAATGAGCTTTCTGAGGGCTGGAAAGATGGTTGTGGCAAGCAGTATAAAGGAAATTTTAATATGCATATTTTGATGGCTTCTGCCAGACAAAAGCCTCAAATATTATGCTAATGTCACATTTAAAACTTGCTTCAGAGGTGGAATTATAAAATCTACTACATATGAAAATTTAAGGGAGAAGGGCTTGTAAAAATAAGAGACTAACCTATAGTTAATAGACAATAGAACAGGGGCTTTTCCAGAAATGAAAATAACCATGAGCATTGTAAATGCAACAGTGTGTGCTCTAGATGGGCTTTGATCATGTTTGACATTCAGCTCTTGCCAGGTCTATATTTAGAACAAGGCAAACTTAGCACCCAGACATGAATATGGAGGCAGGTGGAATATGGCACACTGTTATATTTATTTATATTCTTTCTAGAGGAAGAAGAGGTCCTATTATAGATAACTATGATCATTCTTTGAAGAATTACCTACTTAAAATAAGCCCTGGTGATTGTGTTTTCTTTCTAGATCACAAACTAGTCAAGTGACCACTTAATAATCTGTACCAGAAAAATAAAATAAATTCATTAAAATATACTATACTCTATTCTGTTTTAAGAACATATGCATATCATATTGTTCCTTCATATGCATTTTTGATTATATAATAATTCAACTCCTTAATAAAAATTTTTTAAAAAAATATATACTATACTGTAAAAAAAATACTTATTTCTAACATTTGACCTGTGACTGAAACCTTGAGTTCTTAAAATCATTAAGCTGAGTTGAGAAATGTTTTCCTAACAACGTGCTTTAGTGACGTGAGGGTGCTGTATGAATCCCCAGGGAGAGAAACTTGCTGGAGAACTCTCATACCTTTCTATTGATACAAGCTTTCTTTAAAATTTTTTTGATTGTGTTAAAATGTACTTAACATAAAAATTTCCATCTTAACCACGTTTAAGTGTGTCTGGGCTGGAGCAGTGGATGGCTCAGCAGTTATGGTGCTTACCTGGAATAAGCGAGAACACAGGTTTGTACCCCAACACCACGTACGTAACAAAGTGTAGGAGCAACAAAAGCCACACTAAATAAATTTGATTCTCTCTTTCTCTCTCTCTCTCTCACTGTCTCTCTCTTTCTTTAAAAAAACAACAAAAAAAGAGATCAGTGACATCAAACATGTCCATGCTGTTATACATTCACTACCACCAGGCAGGTCCTGAAGTCTTTTTATCTTGCACAGCTAAAACTTTGTTTCTCTTAAACACTAATTTCCAATTCTCCTCTCCTTCTCCCCATCCCTGGCAACCATCATTTCTACTTTCTGTCTCTATGAATTTGACTACTTTAGATTCCCAATATAAGCAGAATTATATAGTATTTGTCCTTTTGTGACTGGTTTATTTCCCTTAGTATGTTTTCAAAGATCATTCATTTTATAGCATTTGTCTACAGTCTCCTATTTTGTGTCTGAACGATAAAGCAGCCCCAGTCTTCTTTATATCCATTTAATATTTTATATAATTTTTTTAAACTCTAGAATGTCTGCCCAGTGTGTGATTTGAGTCAAGTCCCTTTAAGAGAAATCCAGTGGCTCAGGAGGCTGACTGAGGCAGGAGGATTGCAAGTTCAAAACCAGTGTCAGCAACTTAATAAGATCTTGTCTCAAAATTAAAAAAAAAATTTAAAAAGGGCTGGAAATGGGGCTAGAGAGATGGCTCAGCATTTAAAACACTTGCCTGGCATGCAAAAGGACCCAGATTTGAACCCCAGCACCACTTATACAACTAAATGTTATAGAAACTAAGGCCAGATGAAAAAATAAATAAAATTTTAATTCTCTCTTTCTCTCTCTCTCTCTCCCTCTCTCTTTAAAAAAAGGATGGGTGCTAGAAATGTGGCTCAGTGGTTAAGCATCCCTGGGTTCAATTCCTGGTTAAAAAAGGAAGAAATCCCAAATAACAAAGCACTATAGTACTGGAGATGGTGGTAGTAGAGGTGATAAATTAAATATAAAACAAACAGGAGGAGGCTTGAAAAGAAAGAGCAGTTTTTACTCTGGGTCAAGGATCATCTGTTCTGCTTGCAGAGATTCTGGATTCACAGAGCTGGGTAAGTCCAAGAATCAATATTGTATAAGTCTTTTTGAAAAACAAAGAAATTAAAGAATGCAAATTCTTCTTTGAATTGCACTGCACTGGTCCCACTTGTGACTTCCACCCACTGTTAGTTGCTACACACAGAAAGCAAATCTAGCCTCTTTGACAATCTTTGAAAATTTGAAATTTTTCCTATTCTTGAAGCAAAGCACCTCAGTTTCCATTCTAAATGACAAATCCAGACCTTCTCCTGGTTTCATTTCTGTAGATTCTTCCTGTGGTAGGCAGAATTCTAAGATGGTGGATGGAATTCAAGTTGCTAAACAGTTGACGGTAAGAAAGGAAGATTTTCCAGATTAGCCTGACCTAATTACACTGACTTCTATTTCTACTGGTTGAGAGATTCAGAGAGAGAGAGAGAGAGAGAGAACCCCTGAAAGAATCTTCCCCATCGCTGAGATGGAGCATGCCATGTGACATGGACTGAGGGTGGCTTCTAGGAGGTGAAGGACGCCTCCAATTGAAAACCAGCAGGAAAATGGGGACTTCAGTCCTACAACAGGGACCTCAGACCTACAACCCCAAGTCCTACAATTGCTAACAACTCAAAGAAGCTTGGAAATGGATCTTTCATTAATTGAACCTTCAGGTAGGATGCAGCCAGCTTACATTTTGATTTTTGCCTCTTGAGACCCTCAGTAGAGGATGCAGCTACTTTGTTCCAGACTCCTAAGTCACAGAAACTACGAGCTAATGATGGCTATTGTTTTAAGCCACAAAAATGTGTGGTAGTTTGTTGAGTGGTCATCTAGAATGGATATACTGCCCCTTCCGGATTATGTTTGTTCCAACTCTTATCTACCTGCAGTTCCTGAACCTGGCTTGCTTTGCTAGACTTTCATATTTTTGTCCATTATCTGATCAGATGGACGAACTCCATTCTTCCTGTTGGAGACACATCTCAGGCATTACTGCCACCAGAAAATGCAACGGAAACTTCCTGTGTATAAATCCATTCTGACTGTAGGAATTAGAGAGAGCTTGGAAAAACTCCACTAGTAGGGGAATTTTGAATAATCAACTTTAAAAAAAATTTAGGAACTCTTTGTTCTTCCTGACAGGTAAATTTTAATTAATTAATTAATTCCCTGTGGTGCTAGGGATCAAACCCAAGACCTTATGCGTGGTAGGGATGTTGTCTGGCATTGAACTACATCCTTAGTCCATTAATCAATTTTAAGACATTTTTTTGACAAGAACTGAAATTGGCAATGAATGTATAAGTGTCCTCACAAGTGTATTTACTTTTCCTGAAATAATGCAAGCAGTTTACCAGATAAAGATGGTAACAAGGACATTCTATAATTCATATTGGCAATAACTAGCAGTCTTTTTGTATTTCCCACCATTTGCTAAGTAGATAGTTTTGAGAATTTCCTTCCTCTGAAGTTTTAGTGAGATGTTTATAAATCCTGTTTAGTTCCAGAGGCCTGTGTGTGCTCAGGTGTACACATGTTTACTGTGTGTGCATATATAAGTGTGTTGAGTGTGTGTGTGTGTGTGTGTGTGTGTGTGTGTGAATGTGTATGGTCTCTAAATATTCAGTGATTTTTATAACTTATAACAGTGAAGTTTGACTCTTGTTCCTGCCTCCTAGATTCTGAGACTTATAACAGGTTTCTGGGTATGAGGAACAGGAACTGACCTGTTTATCAGAAAAGGTGTTTTTAAGCCTCTCTCCAGTACCAAGAGGTTATAATCATTTTTATCACTTTATACCAAACCACAGGCCTGCCTATGCTCCCTAATCCTTTACACCTGAGCTCTCTATTGCTCCTGATTCTAGCACTAAAACCAGGATATGAACTCAATCAAGCTGATTTACATGGTCCATGGGATCTATTTATGCTTTCCTGTTTGTCTGTTTTCCATCCTAAACCTAAACTCCTTTTTCAAATTACAGTGTATCTTTTGCTTTAACAATGACTATAATCTCTAATCCTCTATAATCATCAGTGGCACAAGTACATCAGAGTATATACCAAGCTCCTATCATGAGACAGGCCCTGAGTCTGCATATGAGGAATCATATGCAGTTTTGTCTGTTTTCAATAAATTAATCTGCAGATACAAACAATACAGTTTAGAGCCAGACACAGTGGCCACACTGGTAATCCCAGCAACTCAGGATGCTGAAGCAGGAGGATCTCAAATTCAAAGCCAGTCTCTGAAACTTAGTGAGACCCTGTCTCAAAATAAATACATAAAAAAGGGCTGCGAATGTAGCTCAGTAGTAAAGCGCCCCTGGGTTTAATCCCAAAACAAAATCAAACAAACAATACAGTTTAGTAAATAAAACAGTATCTAGAAATTCAGGCAACAAGTAGAAGTTGATGCTAAGAGTATTAGTGGGATTCAATATTTCTTAATTATCCTAGTAGGTAGACAAAGCATTGGAATGATAATTTAGGTACAGAAAATATTTCAAGACTCAAGCAGACATCAGAGAATTCAGTTAGGAGGTGTCAAGGTAGCCGTGAACCTCAAAACAGTTCAGCTGCAGGATTTTCATGTCTGATAGAGAACTGAAGAGAACAAAGCCAAGTCTCACCTCTTTAGAGACTGTAGTACTGGTAAAGAAAGACAAGGACTTCCGCATGGAAAATAAAATCTGTGACCCAATTACCAGAAGTAGGCCACAAGGCAGGTTTTGGGTCTTCAGTACAATTTTAAAAACTGGAGCAAGCCGGAAATTCCATGTCATTCAACAAATCTATTTGAACAAGTAAGCCAATACATATGCAAGGTTGTTAGTTGCAACTTGATAACAAAGAAAAAATGCCTAATTGTGGGTTTTTGTTTACATAAATAAGGAAGCTGGCTCATATGATATGGAAAGCTTTCCAAAATGTATTATTAACTGAGAGAAAAAAACTGAGATTCAGGACAGTAGGAATACTTTGATGTCACCAGGGCAAAACAAATGGTATCAGGACAACACACACACGCACACAAGCACGCATACACACAGGTATGCTATTAGGCAGTCTCCATTCAGGAAAACAAAAACCATTTGAAGTATTTCAAACAGAGATTTAATACAGGGATTTGTTAAAAATTGTTAGAGAGCCAAAAGATGAAGGTAATTACCCAAAGGTGAGCAATTTTAGGGAGGGAACAAATAACACCTAGTGAAGCAAAAGGAAAAACAATTTAACTAGAAGCCAACAATTGCTGTGGTGCTACTGCTGCTGGAGAAGTTATCTAGGCTAAATCCTAAGTTCTCCATTTCCCAGCCATGACATTCCCTTTATGTACTTTCTTTTAGGCCCCTATTAAGCTGAGAGATGATCTTAAAATGATAGTTTATGGTTATATCATTCAACATTTTATAGAAATGATAAATTATTTTCAGAGGAAGGATTTTATATCAATTCTTTGGGGGGTTTTCTATTAGATACACTCCCCATATTTTGTAAGTGTAGCTTTGATTAACTAGTTAGGTAAATGAGAGAGAGGAGGATGGGGAGGGAATCTGATATAGTACTAAACACAATTAAAACGATGATATTTACTACAATAATCCACAAATGGTTTTATTTTAACTTGTCTGAAAAGAGGGGTCTATTTAAAACTGAATAAGAATAGAGTTGGGTTTTTAGATTAACTTTCTTTTTTTTAAGAGAGAGAGAGAAAGAATCAACTTTATTTAGTTTTTCACCTGGTTTACATTGCTCCAGCAATAGTTATGCATGAGGTGCTGGGGTGTGAACCCAGGTACTTGTGCTTGGCAGGCAAGCACAATACTGCTGAGCCACCACTCCAGCACCCTACATTATTTTAAAAAGTGTAATATACATAACACATGTTTTTCAAATGTGTGACACACTTAAATATGAATATATTTTGACAAGCACATAACTTCTTCATGATCAAATGAAGTCAGTTTCATCATGAAATCTCAAAGTGTCTGTAACTGGTACTTCTTGGGTACCTCTTCAGATTTCCTGGGCCTCACCTGTGTCTTGTTCCAGTTTCTCCCATGACAATCCAGTCTGTGCAGCCTCCAGCTTCCTGCAAACACAATCAATGAGAATCTGTCCTCTACACATCCCAGCCTCATGCTTTCCAGCCTTGGGATTCCCTGTTTACACCAAGGAGGGGATACAGTAAAATCCCTGGCATGCAGCTGCAGCATCCTCCAAGGGTGGACCCAAACTCTTTTTTCTTTTTTAAGAGAGAGAGAGAGAGGGACAATGATGGGGAAAGAGAGAGAGAGAGAGAGAGAGAGAGAGAGAGAGAGAAAGCATCCATTTTACTTAGTTTTTCATCTGGATTTCATTGCTCCAACACTTCGTTGTGTATTTGGTGCTGGTGTTCAAACCCAGGTCCCCAAGCATCCCAGGCAAGTGCTATAACCACTGAGCAACTGCTCCAGCCCCCAGACCCAAACTCTTAAGGGATTGGAGCTCTTTGATAAACACTTTCCCTGCTTTTTTTCTTGTTGGGGATCCCTGAGTTTCACAAAGTAGTTCAGTAGGTCAATGAGAGGGAGTAAGCAACCCAAATGCACCTTTGGGTTTGCTCTCCCTCACCCGCTTGGTTCCCCGGCCTCTCACTCACTCCTTCCCGAATCACACTCCCCAGGAAGGTACTTTAGCATTTGCTTCAGTCTCTATAGGAACCCAAGCTAAGGCAACTTCTAATATGCAACACTATGGTTCAGATGAAGGTTCAATTTGGAGAAAAATGCATTGTCTAATTACAAGGCCAGGGCCAGAGCTTGATGATTTTGTTACAATTTTCATAGGATACACAAATGGGAAAATCTACAGGTAGAACGAACAGCTGGGACCAGAGATTGAAACGCTATCAGGATTTTCTTTGTACCTCTTCTCTGTTTTGTCTCTGTCTCTTTTTCTGTTTCTCTTTTGTCACTGCAGAACTGCATCTGCTTTCCTAGTTTGCATGGAAGGAAAATGCCAAGGATGGGCAGAACAGGAGCCCCTTTTCCTCCTGTTCTATGTGTAAGCATTCTGTTAAGGAAAACCTCCTGCTTTCTCTGTTGCCCTCCTCTCCAAGTTCTCTGCAGGTAAGGACTGGTTTATCTGATTTGTGCATTTGGAGGAAAGGACTGAAATGTGTATGGCTCAGCTCTATTCTTCTTCCTCTCTTTTTGAGATCAATCTATCAACAGGTCTGTATCCACATGTTGCTAAAGGGACTTAGAGAACGATAAGGCCTACAGAATTTTTTAGAGAAACCTAACCATTGATGTATCCTCCCATCCTCTGACTTTAGAGTGATTTTGAAAAACAAATAAGTTATATAGGAGAAAGTATATAGGTTATATGTCAATATTATATCATTTTATATAAGGGACCTGTTCATCTATAGATTTTACTATCCCTTAGGGGTCCTGGAACCAATCTCCCATGGATATGGAGTACCAAGTCTATATTAACAAACACATATAACAGGGATCTTGACCTTCATAAAATCCTACAGCCACCAACATTCTCCATATTTTCTATCTTAAAATCCTTATACTCAAAGACAAATGATATATTTTTCAATAAACTGGGGTCAGGTGCTCATTGAGGACCAAAACCCTATTATCAGAAGGTGAAGTCAGTCTGTAAAATGGCATCTCTGCTGTGCCATCACCAGCCATATGAAACCCACCAAGCAGGCTAGGGTCAGCAATGCTCTGTGAAGGTTCTGTCTACCAGGAAGTGCCTGAAGGTACATGTGGAATTCACAGACTTGAGGAGCTACGCTATCATCCATTGTGAAAGACCCCAAGTGGAAAAACAACACACTTACCCCACTGGGGTCAGAGTCAAGGCTCACAGATTGCTCCAAACCTGCTATGTGGTCCTCGATAAGTCAAACATTTGGTCCATGATTGTTAAACAAAGTATTTATATTATGTGAGGAAAAACCGTAACATGGCAGATCCAGCAGATGCAGGTACCTGTGTAGATGGCATGGAATTGAGACAGTTCCCAGAAGCAAAGGCGCTTTGAGGTTCCAGACATAGGGATGTCCAGATCTTCCCTATGAAGTTTCATCTCTGTCCTCGGTCTCCCTACCATATCTTCACAATACACTTAGAAGAGGAATTCAACATCTTAGAGAAAACAGAGACTGACTTAAATTAAGCAATTTTCTACACTCGCACCCAATGAACATCTGCTTTCAGCCATCCCTTACCTTCTTCTTTCCTGTCTCCATGGAAGAAGTGTCTTTCTTATTCAGGGCACCTATGAAGAAGTAGAGCTGCTGTGGACTGAAGACTATGGAATGTGTGTCCCTCCCCACTCCCATCCTAATTCATATGTTCAAACTTTATCCCCAGTGTGAAGGTATTTGGAAGTAGAACATTTGGGGGAGGTGACTAGGTCATAGGGATAGAGCCATTGTGACATGAAATTAGTATCCTTATTAAAGAGACCCCAGAGACTTTCCTTGCCCTTTGTACAGTGTGAGGACATGTTGAAACTTAAAGTACTAGTAATAACTCAGAGTGTGATGGTTAAATAAGAGTGGACACAAAGCACCCAGGGTTGGTGTGGAATAGGAAAAGCAAATTCTCACAGTGCTATCTATGATCACCAACAAATTCTCTGTCACTAAATGCAAGAGATACTTTTCTTTTCCTTGACCTCTTTATAGTGGCTGACATTATTGACCTCTCTTTGACATTCTCTTTTTTTCTTGGTTTCCAGTTTAACTATTTTCTTCTACTCCTCCAACCATAGATTCTCAATATTCATCATGGAGTTCTCTTTGTTTGCTTGCCATTTAGACAACATGGCTCTGACCTCCTCTCTCTTTTCTCTGTATGGTATAGACTACCACATTCTAGTCCCGCGTGAATCACCTCTACCTGCATCCCTGAGTAACCTTTAGGGTAGTTTTATGTAAATCTTTATTTCTAGACCTCACTTCTCTCTTACGCCCTGAGATATCTAATGCTTGGCCAGATGCACCCAGTGCTTTAAATAGGTGGCTCAGAGTGGTTTTATAAATGTAATAAAGGCAGGTATCTAATGGCTAATGTTTCAGACATCCAATTATCTACAGGATTTGCCAACCTGTACATTTTACAAGTGCCGTGGACATTTCATGTGCGTAGTCTTCACTCCATAAGTGAGTCCACCATTCTTTTTCCTATATCCACCATGTTTGTTACCCTGATTTAAAAAAAAAAAACTTCCTTCTCCCCATTTCTACCACTAAAATACCATTTTCCCTTAATAAGTTCTTTCAGTCTGTTTCCTAAATTCCTCCTTGGATTCATCTCATTCTCCCTATTATCTCACATTATCCCAACTAAACACACATACCTTTTCCAATGTTCTATTGCCCTCTTGCTCATGTTCTTTATATATCAAAATGTCATTTCTCCTTAACCTACTCCTCCTTCTCAGAGATTTAGCTTGGGAATTGTTTCCCCTAGAAAACCTACTATTCCCCCTCTCTCAGAATCAAATTTTAGGAGCCTCTTGATTCTCTCTGTAGCCAATATTTGTGAAACACTGTTATAGCTTCTTGGCCCAGCTGGGAAGGATCCTGAGTGCTTTACCTACACCCCACTTTGTCTTCTCTGAAGAGTCTCTGTGCTCTGCTGCCTCAATACTGTCTCGAAATCCCGTGGGAAACTGCTCAGCTTAGTTGCAGAAGTAGTACAGCAGTGTGAGGGAAAGCTAGTATCCCTGGAGGCAACTGCCAAGTAACAGAGGACCCGAGTCAGTGGATCCTTCAGTGGATGATTCTGAGGTTCATTCCACACAGTTCTTCAGAAGACCTCCGGTGGTACAGTGCCCCCAAGGCCCATAGTTGCTCATTGATACCCTTTAATAACTTTTCTCACTCCTTCCACCACTCTCCCACTTCTCACCTCTGCTTCCTGAGATAATCACCCAAATGTATTTTCCTTCAACTCCAATTTAGGTGGACTGAGGTGCCCAAACCAAGACATGCTGAAACTGTGTCTGGTCTATACTGCAGCAGTAGTTTTTGTTATATTACATTGTCATTGCTACTTCACCTTGTTCGTGATTGCATCTTTAATACCCAGTGCCCTGTTGTAGGGCCTGATTAAAGTAGATGTTATGCAAAATATTTAAAAGAGAGATGGGGGAGAAGGAGAAGGAGTGGGAGATAGAGTTGACCAGTATCACTTTTATTTAATTTTGACTATTCCTACTGCTGTTCCTTTTACTTTGTGATGGCATAAAATTTGAATAATATTGTACACATGCAGAATATTATTAGAAAATCACCTGCAAAGTAAGATATAGAGTAGATTTTTTTTAAAGAAAGAAGGACAGTGAGAGAGAGAGAGAGAGAGAGAGAGAGAGAATCAATTTTTATTGAGTTTTTCACATGGCTTTCGGTGCTCTGACACTTAGTTTTGTACATGGATGCTGGGGCTTGAACCCATGTACTTGTGCATGCCAGGCAAGCGTCATAACCACCGAGCCACCACTCCAGCCTCTGGAGTGAGAGAGAGAGGGACAATGAGACAGAGAGAGAAAGAGCGAATCAATTTTATTTAGTTTTTCGTGTGGTTTTGTTGCTCCAACACTTGGTTGTGTACGTGGAGCTGTGTTCAAACCTGGTCCTTGTGCATGCCTGGTAAGCATCATAACTGCTGAACCTCTGCTCCAGCCCTAGGGTAGATTTTTGTTTTCTCATTCATAAGGTGATTATGAGACTAAGCTACATCATATTGTTATATCACTTTGTAAATTTCATCACATTTTAGCTGTTATACCCTCTCTCAATTTCAGTGAGAAATAATGGGTAACAATAAAACAGTCATAGTTCTTTCAGAACCATTAGATTCCAGAGATAGAGACGATGATAAAGAGGGAAGCAGCAGTGGCACTGCCACTGAACTTTTACTTTCCTCAGGGAGTTTGTAAGCAAGATGGAATATCAGAGGTGGAAGTTAGGGTAGTCTGAGGTTCAGGGAGTGCCCCCCAATAACTGATGAAACTTACTGAAATTTCACAGTTGATTTTTTTTCAAAATAGCTTTTAAGGTGAGCATGTTCCACTAGTGAATAATGTGATATTCTGGCACATAATTATGTATGACGTTTTCATCTCAGTGGCACCTAAATACTTCGAAGATATTTGATGCATAGTCTAGATGCACCCAGAACTTTATTGCACTCAGGATATGTTCTTAAACGTAATAAAGGCAGATGGCTAACAGATTCACAGGGAAAAACTTCCACTGCCAAGGCTCTTGCACACATTCAATTGCTTATTATTACCAAATGCCAACCTCAGGAGAAACACTAGAGCATAAATAAGTGGGCTACAAGGTCTTGGTGCTGAGAAATAAAATAGTAATTTAGGAGAATAAAAATTAGTCATAGCAGACTCTTGTATCTCTCTTTTGACTTTCTCCCCCTTTTGCTTCCATGTTAGTGTTTTTCTTTCTGCCATTCTTTTCCCAGAAGTTCTTTTGTTTACATTCATAAAATTCAGATAGCCAGGAGCCCTTGGTGCAAATCATTTCCTCTTAAAGAGATCTGGGTGGTTTTTAATATTCCTTTCCTAGTCTATTCACTAAGGAATGGAGTGTCTCTAAAGAAGGAGTTTCACACAAATTGAATGTTCTAAAAAGTTAAAACAGAGCTATATTTAGATCCATGAGCTATAAACAGCAGGAAACCTGCAAGATTCTAAAACCTGCTATTCCCCCTTATCGTCTTTATTTTACTAAGCTCTGTGTGTTCCATCTTCTAACACTATCTCAGTTCCTCCAGTTCAAGAAAATTTACCTTTAACATAGTGTGCAGTCTTTGGATTTTTCTAACTTCACCCGCAGATGTTAGCCCAGAAATGATGCATACCTCTCACTTCAATTTGCATCATTACACAAAAGGGACTCTCCTTGGAAACCTTTTATGCACTTCTAAAACATAATAGCATTTCAAAGAAATGTGTTCTTTTTAAGATAATAACTGCTGTTAACTCCCCCACTCGTTTTGCCGAAGTATTTGACAATTAACCCAGCTTACCACTGGCTTGAAATGATTTGACAATGATTTAACTCTTTTGGGAAAAGCTTTTCTTTAACTTTCTACTAAGTTAAAGCATTTTTTCCCTTTTTCAATGTTTTTAGTGCATTTCAATTTCATCTTTATTCTTCTTCTACCTGTATGTTTTGAAATACAAATCCCTTTTGGGTTATGTGTGTTTATGGAATAAACATAAGAAATCATTGAGTTAAGGGCTGAATTGTGTAGCCCAAAATTCATAAACTGAAGCCCTATCCAGTGTCTCCGCATGTGACTGTATTTGGAGATAGGGCCTTTAAAGAGGTGCTTTTGTTAACATGAGGCTGTTAGGGTGGTCTCCAGTTCCATATGTGGAGTCCTTGTAAGAAGAGATTTGAGCACACAGAGGCCCCAAGGGTGCATGTGACTGGGGAAGTCCTTGTGAGGATATAATGGGAAGACAACCACCTGCAAGCCAAGGAAAAAAGCATACAGTACCTTAACCTCCAGAACTGTGAGAAAATAACTTTCTGTTGCTTAAGATACCCAGTGTGAGGTATTCTGCCATGGAAGCCCAAGTGGACTAATACATAT
Organism: Aplodontia rufa; assembly: GCA_004027875.1. Taxonomy (NCBI): domain Eukaryota; kingdom Metazoa; phylum Chordata; class Mammalia; order Rodentia; family Aplodontiidae; genus Aplodontia; species Aplodontia rufa. The sequence continues at coordinate 164,196 of PVKS010000599.1, read as the reverse complement.
AGTTCCTCTCTGCTACATCCCTTCCAAGGGATGGTTCTAGCACTGGACTGAAGCTGCCTCAATCCCTGTTTCACCTTGGCCAGCCCTTTACCAAAGGGTTTGCTTGTTTGAGGTTTTCCTACAGTGATTCCACTGTCCAAAACATCATGATGCTCTCAGGGCTGGCCCCTGTTCTCTGTAGGAGCCAAGTCTTTCAAAACCAAATTATAGTAAGTTAGTATAAAATGGCCTGAAATGATTGGTTGTCCAGGCAGCAGCTCTAAACTATATTTCTCTATCCATGTATCCTTAAGAGTTGCTAAACCCAGACTCCTCAGACTGCCCCAGATTGTTCAAGTGGTTGTCCCCCTTCCTGGTTCTCTTATTTAATTTATTTTTTATTAGTGCATTATAGTTTTACATAATGATGGGATTAGTTGCCACATATTCCTAGATGCACACAAAGCACTAGTTCTCTTATTCTATGTGACTTTAACTGTCATTTTGTTGGTTCTCCTACCCACACTTTGAGTAATTACTATCAGAAAGAGGTTATTTTATGAACACAGGAGGAATAAAATATGCTGTGGGATAATCATGAACCTGTTACCACACTGACATTTTTTCTTGTTTGGTGAGATTAATTTATAATGAAAAATAAAGCCTGCCTTTTAAAAACAGGAACAAGACACCCAGGGACAGATCAGGAGCACCATATGGGGAGTACAAACCCTTTGCCTTGTTCACGTGTATGCTGTGCCAGCTCCTTAGCAAAGCTCCCTGTTTCTGTCTTTGTGCCACCACAGTGCACTCAAATCAGGGGAACCTGATGATGACTCTAAATTCTAGATCATATTTGCACAGTCCCTCTTCCCTCTGCCCAGCCCTGGCTTTCCACCTAGAACAACACCTGAGTCTTCATAACCACTGCAAGGGTTTCATGCCTGGACCCCTGGGAGCTCTGGATATCCTGGGAGCTTTCTAACATTCACCACAGGCTTCAGTGGCCTTCCTGCTCTCCTAGAATGCCCCAGGCTTCCACGTTGTGGTTTCCTTGCTATACACTCAGCATGAAATGCAGATATTTGTATGAATCCTGCTCAATTTTTTTTTCACCCTCTCCTGGTCCCAACAACAAGGTTGATAACAATAACAACAGGAATAGGAATAAGAACATAGCTTTCCTTTGTTTAAACTTTTATTAAAGATCCCCACCTTCAGGTGTCTGAGAAGCTATATGGTTTAAATAGTGTTAAGTGCTGTATTTGAGGACATAGATGTCATTTACCATCTCACACATATCACTCATGCACTGAAAAGTATTTTAAGAATGTTATTCAATTTTTGGTACTCATTTGCAAAGTTAGTTGCAATCAGATTTTTAAAAAATTTGCACTTGAGGCCTTTGCACGGACTAATGCAAAGGATAAGTAAACTGGATAACTGAATTGTTCAAGGTTTTCTTTTCTTCCTGGATCTAGGTCAGAAATTTAGTTTTCAGCTTTCTGACTTCTTCCTGAAAAAAGGGTCAATTGTATTCATTCCAGAGTTACTCTTCCCTCACAGACAAAGTCCTTAGGTAACAACTGAAATAATCCTAACCAAGGATTCTCTCAGTGAACACTGTACCTACTAACTGTTCTGGGGTCTTCAGTGACTCATCTGAGCCCTCACGTGGTCACCTGTAAGGAACGTTTGTTCTGCTTCACTTGTGACAGTTAAAGAACACATTACCCTCTACTGTATTTCCTTATCTGTCTATCCTACTTCAGATTCTCTGAGCTCTTTAAAGACAGAGTCTTTAACAATTATTTTAAAGTTAATCAGGCTGAAAAATTCAAAGTGCACAAGTGAAAAGTCCCTCTTGTCCCAAGTCTCTTCACTTCTCCTCCCAGGGGTGTCCACTGTTACATTTTTGAAATATCTTCCTGAATTTACTTATAAACAAGTACATATCTATGCATAGCAGTCATGATGATTTTTAGGACGCCACATTCAAGAGTGCAAAAAAGTAGCTTTTTAAAAATAATATCTTGATTCTATTTTCAGCACCAGTTCTGTCAAGAGGAGGGAAATGTAATGTTTGTCGATGCAAAGGAAATGGCCATTTCAGGAGTTCTCAGTCAATTGGAGTTTCCTCTTGCTCTTCTGTCCTGAATCACAGTTGTTGTTGTAGTTCCAGACTCTGGGGGCTGGCGCAAGGGCATGTGGAGGAGATGGCTACCCATGAGTGAGATGTGAACACTCTGGCATCTACTGTAGTGCTCCTTGCCTTACCTAGCTCTGTGCTGCTGCCGCCCATCCATCCTCCATATTGTCATCTGGTACAGACCAGGGTGATGTTGCATCAGCTAATGGTGTTGCCACAGGGAGGCCCAGAAATCTCAACAAGCTCCTGATTCTGTATAGGAAACCAAGGATACTCCCCAGGCTCCAAGTGGTGAAGGCACCCCTAGCCCGTCTGCATGGCACACCTTAACGTGTCTCGCTTCTGTACGCCCATGCCATAACAACAAAGGGAACCTTGTGAGGGTGCCCTACCCAGGAAACTGGCACTTCTTCCCCTGGACCCCACACTGTCTGAGGCTCAGCCCCAGTGTGCAGATCCAAGCACCCTATTTTCCCCACCAACTCTCTCTCTTTCTTGGAATATTTTTATCTAGACTAAAGCAGGAAGACTGGCTCTTAGATCAACATTCATTCTTTTCAAAGCTATTGTTTAACATATTATCTCTGCCAGGAGTTTCATAAGTCTATTTTGAAACTAAAAAGCGGAGAATTAATTCCTTTGTTCTCTGTTCAAATGTGGCCCTGCTCCCCTGAGGCCTGGGATGCCCTGGTTACTGCCTGCTTAGGGGGAAGGGGTATAGAAAGGTGATGGTGGAAGCTGATAATGATGGTGGGGAGAAGGGACACTTGGTAAGCGATGAAAGGCTTTTCCCACTGTACACACACATTTGCCCATAAGTGTCATCCTTTTGTGCCTGCTGTTCTGTAGTCTGCCTTTTCACTCAATAAGGGATCATGGATCTCTTTATAAATTAGTGTATCTACATGTCCTCACACCTCTTCACAGCTGCATGATACGCTGTTGACTCCACTGACCATTTGTATTTCACCAGTCACTGTTAATGGACATTTAGGTAGTTTGAGGTTTCTGGTTTTCAAACAAAGCAGCAATAATGAGCATCCTTATAAACATGCTAGCTATTTTATGTGGAATATCTATAGTACCCTTGACTAGAAAGCGAATTGCTATATCACCAAGTATATCCATTTTACATTGTGGTTCTTTTTTATGGTCACACTGCCCCTAAAAATGTGTACCAATTTGTACTCCCTCTAAAAGTGTACAAGAACATCAGTTTCCTATAGTAATCACCAACATCTGGCATTTGTCAAGCTAGAGATTGTTTTGGTTTCTTTGGGGGTTTCTTTTTTGCTTTTTTGTATGAATTACTTACTCATTTCCTCAAACTATTTTTTCTATTAAAAATTTATGTTTCTTATTGATTTAGAAAAAGTCTATATATATGAAGAAAATTAGACCTTTGACTATCTCCCCCACCCCTTTGGTACCAGGGATTGAAGCCAGGACACAAAACCACTGAGCCAGATCCCTAGCCTGTCTGATTTTTTTTTATTTTATATTTTTTTAAAGGGAGGGGTAGTGAGAGAGACAGAGAGTGAGAATAAATTTTATTTAGTTTTTCATGTGGCTCTCGTTGCTTTGACACTCGTTGTGTATGTGGTGCTAGGGTTCAAACCCACATCTTTGCACATGCCAGGCAAGCGCCTTAACTGCTGAGCCACCACTCCAGCCTACTGTTTTAATTTTTATTTTGAGACAGGGTTTCATTAAATTACTTTGGGCCTCACTAAATTGCTGAGGCTGACTTTGAATTTGTGATCCTCCTGCCTCAGCCTTCCAAATTGCTGGGATTACAGGCGTGTGCCACCATGCCCAGCTGACTTTATCTTAATTTTTTTATTTCACTTTATGCTTTTTTCTATATAAAGGTTACATTTTATATGCAATAAAGTCTATTAAATCTATTATTTTCTGTTTTTTAGGCCAAAAAGCTTACTCTGTTTTAATAATGTCTATATATGTCTCTCTACATATTTTTTACTATAATACTTTTTCATGTTTCACATTTTAATCCATTAAAATTTACCTATGTATAAGGTATTGGACACATTTCATTGAATATCATGTATCTTTCATGGTCATATTCTTCCTTGTATTGAATATCATGCATCATCCCTGGTATACTTTTCAGTCAGGTACACCAATTTAGCCCTAGAATTCAGTGTTAATAAAAAAAAAAAAAAAGAATCCAGTGTTAATAATTTTGGGATTTGGGCTAGAGCAGTGGCTCAGTGGTCACAACACTTGCCTGGCATGCGTGAGGACCTGAATTCTAACCCCAGCACCACATACACAACTAAATGTCAGGAAAACAAAATCCAGATAAAAAGATAAAGTTGGTTCTCTCTCTCTCTCTCTCCCTCTTTTTAAAAATATTAAAAATATATTTTCAGATGAGGGGCTTCTTGTCTTCCTCTTTCCACAATATTTTTGATTATCATTTCTTCTACAAAAGAGGCAAATGAAGTATATGTTTGTCTTTTAAGTGGGTCTGGTGAGGTGAGGTAACCAAAGCAAATGGCTCTGGTTGTCCCTCTATCCTCCTGAAGAATGAGAGCTTCTGTGAGTAGATTCAGATGTGTGCTCCCCAGAGAGGTCAAGCATACCTGCTCTTGAATTCCTGTGCTCAAGTGACAACCCCTCCCGCAACTCCAGCCTCCTGAACTTGGACTACAGGTGCGTGCCACTTTGCCCAGCTTGCTGACATCTTTTGACCTGACCAAGCAGATAGTGATGCTTTACCACACCCTTCTCAAGAGGGCAAGTAAGCCCCAAATTCAAGTTAATGTTCATTGACAGGAAACTCCAAACCCGCAAAATAAACACATATTTAAAGGTTATGTGGAACGTTTGAAGATGAGAAGAGTGGTGGGGTGAGGAGAAGTAAAGCAGTGTAGGGCTGTATGGACCTGGATTTTGTGGGGAGAAGGGGCAAGGCGTAGTTTTAGATCAGATTGGCCAAAGAATGCCTTCCGTGAGAAGGTGACATTTAAGCAAAGATTTGGAAGAGGATAGGGCAGGAGTTGTGAGGGTTTCTGAGCGAAGAACATTCTAAGAAAAGGTGTCAGCCTAGGCAAAGGTCCAAAGGCAAGGTGTGCCTGGCACACTTAAGGCACAGCAAGGAGAGCAGTAAAGTGTAAGTGGGAGAGGTGGTAGAAAGAGAAAAGACCAGAGAGGTAAGGAGTCCAGCTAGAAGCAGATCCTCAAAGGCCTGCTTTCAAATTATAGAGCCATCACACCTTATTTTGATAGGTTTTTTTCCCTTCATAGTTCAAATGACTAAATATTAATAACAATCCATATAGCACTGAGATAATTCACATAAGCAACTTTTTCAGAGTCAAATTTTATTTTCCAAAATAAAACAGGCTGGATTTTTTACAGCAAAAAATCCAACTATATTACAATGCCACATATAGTTATATATATAGTTGTCCCTGGGAATTGATTCTAGGATCCCCTGGGGATACTAAAATCTGCAGAAGTTCAAGTCCCTGATATACAATGGCATACAAAGTATGCACTTCCTCTTGTACACATTAATTCATCTGGAGATTTTTTATAAGATCTTATACAATATAAATGTTATGCAAATGGTTTTTATACTATATTATTTGGGGAATAATAAGAAAAACAAGCTTATGCATGTTCAGGATAGATTTAACTTTTGTTTTCCAAATATTTTCAATCTGCACTTGGTTAAATTCACTGATATAGAAGTTGTAGATAGAGAGGGTCAATAGTATATGTAAAATATATACATATATACATTATATGTACACATGATATGCATACATAAGATATAATATTAGTTACAAAGTAAACAAGTTAAATATTCACATGAATAAATTGTTATTTTACAAAAAATTCAAATGAATTTATATTAATATAATTCAATGATATATAATTTCAATGAATAATTCTGTTATATAATAAACTCATTAAGTTAAATCCATTAAAATCAAAACTAATTTTCAAAATTCTAAGCATGCTATTTGGGGTGAAGGAGAGAAATGGATGAGACAGAATATGAAGGTTGAGTGTGGCTTTTTCTTACAGAACAAACAAACAAATAAACAAATTAAAACAGAAACAAGGAAATAACAAGAAACAATGCCTGCAGACAGTTTGTCACTTCCCTGGGAATTTTTATTTGCTTATTACATGAAGAGGCTCCATTGTCTCTGATCAGTGTTTAGAAGCAAGAGTCTGGCCTGTCTCAATGCCAGTGACTGCTGGACTTTTTAATTTTAAGTATATAACTTCATTTCCAGGTTTTGGTTTCCTCTTCAGAAAGACAGAGGAAAAAAGAGAGAAAGTAAAATATTATGAAATGAGCTCTTCGGGAGAAAGTGCTTAAATTCTCATAGTCTAAAAATGTTCTGATGAAAGAGCTAAGAAAACACAGTAGCACACACAAATCTTTCTGATCATCAATGCTAATTTAATTTATTCAGTATTTATTTATTAAGTAAGTGAGGTAAAGGTACAAGGAAGAGCCTTAGGGGATGAATTGACAGGCAGGAGATCAAAAAGGTGTCAGAAAAGCTAAGCAAGGAGGTAATTTCAGGAAGAAGCAAATATCTGACTAGCTTTAAAAACTGCAAAGAAACCGGGTATGTAAACTTTCCAGTGGATTTGGTCTTTGTATTCACTAGTGACTTTATTAAGAAAAGTTTCTATTGTTTGTGTGTATTAGGCTTATAAAGGAGTCTCACATGCATTTGATCCCCAAATTAAACCATATCTGAAGAAGTACCTAGAGTGGCTTCTCATTAACATACATGGCTATCACTAGATCACATCTGTTGTCAGAACCCATTGGTGAAGTTAGGTGATACTTAGATGCTTGTCCATCCCTGCTTACATCACTGATTTGTATGAAAGCCAGGAACCTCCTGGAGGAAAATGTTATCTTGCTTTGGACGCTGGTTTTGTGTATGTTGGGGTAGTGCCCTTTCAGAGTCGAAGAATGAAACCCAAGGACACCGAGGCAAGCGTAGTAAGCAGACTTTATTTTATAGAAAGTAAAGCATAGGGAAAAGAGCAGACTTTCCCCAGATTGGGAGAAGGGGACAGAGCCAAATAGGCAGCTAGGTTTATCCTTTTTATAGGAAGTTCACCCTTCAATTGGTCATCCTCTCCCTTCCCCCAAACCTAGGACAAGGGGGTGAGAAATTCTGGTTGGGTCCAGCCTTGGCTTTGTGCCTCAGGCAACAATAGAAAGAATGTGGGGGCTTGCTTAGCAGAAGGGAGTGTTTGCATTTGAAACCATCTTGCCAGACCCTTCTCATTAGTATTGGGGGATGTCAAATTGATCTCAAAGGGAAAAAAAATTATTTTCTCTTGGTTTTCCCTTGATTGACTGGAGCATTCTAACTATTCAGACTGCCTAACTTTTTCCCCCTTTCTACTCCCCCCTCTAATTAAGGAAACTTACACTGCTGTAAAAGATGAGAAATTGGGTGATGATCATTCTTTGGCTACTTCTGGCTGAGAAGGGGAGAAGAGGGACAAAAGTTTAGGTTTCCTTCGTTTCCTTCTAAGAATGTTCAGGTCAATCAAGGGTCTGTGAAAAAGCCATCTGGAGTGCTGGTGGGTGGCTGCACCTTCATCACAATCAGGAGTTTAACAGATTTTAAGTTGGAGTGGATTTGCTGAACTAAGATATAAAAAAGTTAATGTTGGAATGAAAATTAACATTGAGTTTAAGAGAGGGAAAACCAGGTGTGTTATTTGGCTCCTCAAAGACAAACATACTGTAATCGAAACTCTAGGGGTGTACAGAAAAAGACAATAAAAAAAAAAGACAGTAAACTAAATAGCAGTAGATAGGACCTCAAATGACAGAGTATAAGGATTAGGCATCATAGAGTGGAGGAGAATGTCTGCTTCATAAATTACCTTCAGGCCATTCCCCATTTGGTTTCTGGACTTCTATAAAAGGTATGTTATTGCCTCTGGTGTGGAAAGACGGAGGGACCTTTTAGGGCTATATTAACTGAACTGCCCTTTTCGCTTGCCCAATTTTGCCTTTAGTGGCCCATACTTCAGGGTTTACATCATATTTTAATAGATGCAAGCATAGTGGTCCCTGGGGCCCTAGATTTATCATGATGGAATCCTGAATGTTTGAAAGTAAATCTCTCCCTTAAGGGGTAGGACACTCTTTGGACTATCAGGAATGCATAAGAAAACTTCATCTTGTCCCATTTGCAACTTAATGGGAGAGTCAAGTTTCTAGTTACAGACCCTCCACACACTCCTTGTATCCTCACAGTATTAGAGGAGGGGGATCAAGGGTAAGAGACAAGTAAAAAGGCTAAAGCCAGTGTCCAAGAGGAAACTAAACTTTTGGCTCCCTATGGAGAAGCATATCTGGGACTAAAGCATGGTGATAGGACCCACGGGAGCCATTAAAGTCAACCTTGTCCCTGTCAGGCCTGTGTGGGGAACTCTGGACCCCAGGGCCTGCACCCTTGGGGACCTTTATTCCTCCAGTGATTGCCTTGACAGATAGGATAGGGCCTTGGTGATGGACACTTGACCTGTGAGCATTCCCGCAGGTCGCGGCCACCTTTTTCCACAATGGACATAAGTTCTTATTGTGTCTTGGGGTCCATTCCATTTCTCTCCTTTATTATCCCAGAAGCTTATTCCTTTCAGGACCACAGCTTTTTCCAGTCTGTATGTTCCCTTTATTTCCTCTCCCCCGATCATTGTTATGAAAGACAGAGGTTGCAAGCTGGGAGATGTTACCTAAAGATTGATCAGGGCCATATGACATTTATTGTAACTTCCTCCAAATGTCTGGGGCCATCTGAATGATAAATTTGTCCTTTGAAATTATGTGGCCCTCTATGGACTCAGGATCCATGATGATGTGTTTTCTCAATGCCTCCCTGAGTTTCTCCAGAAAGGTGGTAGAGTTTTCCTGAGTCTATATAAGTATTTAGTTAACACACAGACTTATATCTCAAACATGAATCAAACAAATGCTAAGAGGGCTCCTTTTTGTGGAAAGGGTAGCAAAATGTTTTTATGTTCCACATTGCTAATCTTCAAATAAATTAGGATCTCCTTATTATTTTATAAAAATACTGTTAAATTTTTATCAAAGTGTAAAGAGTCAGGTTATTCTTATCCAACTACAAAATATTAAATGACATAAATAGATCTCTAATTAAACTTGTTGTTTCCATATAAACCTGAAGGAGATCATTGTTATTGGCAACTTCAGTTTGGAAACACCAGCTTGGTAAAATGCTGTCCTAAGTTTTATATCCCAAAAGATTTATACAGTTGGAAGACAGGAATAAATCTAATATACAACAAAGCCAGTATTAATTACACAGATGTACTTATATTAATTAAATTTAACCTTTGAAGAAAAATTTAAGATCCATAGTATATTATAACAATAATCACAAGTCTGCATGGGTTTTGCAAAAGCTTTAAAATTTCTAAATTTAGGAAAGTGTTTTGGATCAGAGATAGACTTATTATATGCTGTATAACAATGAAACATTTATGTAGTTAAAGCAAACAGATATAACCCAGGTTTTGAAATATAATGTGTAAAAGAGAGCATACTGGTTGCCTTGTCTGTAACCCTACATAAATTTCTATTTTATAAACTTACATAACACTTAAACAAGGCTCAGATAAGCATCTAGTTCTTAAATATAGTTCTACTCACATATATTAAGGTGTCAGCTATATTGTAATAACCTAAAAACAGTTGCTCACTTAATGTTATGAAGTAGTCATTTAAAAGTTTTAAAACAGGTACAAACTATAATTCCTTTAAGATTTAGTTTTCCTAAGTAATTAAACTTAACACCAGGAATTATCTTGATAAGAGCAGATCAAAGTTTTAAGAAACCCTTGTTATTTCAACATATAGAATTAAATTCTGTTTCATTAGAGTACATTAATATTTGAACTTAAGTGAAACTTTAAATAACTTTAAATTATGCCAATTAAAAATACTTGATTTAATCTCACACAGACTTTGGAGATTTACCCTCCATAAACCTTCTGCAATTTACTTAGACATTCTATATTTCTTCATCCAGCAACATTTCTTTCATTCTAATTTCCATATCAAAGTATATTTCATATCTATAACTTTCTTACATATCTTTCCTATTTGCTGACTCTTCTGTAAACTTACATTTTGAAAAAATCCTTATAAAATTTCTGTCTTTCTAATTATTCCTCCTAATAAATCAACTATTATATGCTCTTTGTAGTACTTTAATTGATACCACAGCTGAAATCTTTTGTACTCTGCATATAGAATTACACCTATTAGAATTTTAACTCTTAATAACCTTGCTTTTAGTGAAGATCCAGATTAAAGCAATCTTAAATTAATTTTTTTAGCTTCCAATCTATAAAAGCACATTTAATAAACCCAAATGTACGTTACCTTATAGAATTTATAAGAACACACTTAATAACCCAAATATGTCACCATATAGAAACTAAGAAATCAAGAATACTTGAATTTACTTAGCAGTTAATGTTTTAACATTTTAACTTTGCAAATTCATCGGATATATCCTCCAACAAACACATTTATGGATATTAATCTCATCTATGTTAAATCTAATTTACTCATTTTTAATTGTTACTTTAGGTTACACATGAAACCAGGATATTAGACAAACATAAGCCATCTTTTTCCACTGAAGAAAAATCCTAGAAGCAATGAATGTTACATTCTAAACACTTATAGAAACCAACATTTTATTGATTGACCACCTAGAAAAAAAACATGTGAACTAGTAATCTTCAGCACATCTTTACTCTTATGTCTATAATTTAGATTGAACTTCTTTTTAAATGTTTAAGTCATGTGAACAGAAGTCATTTGGATCCATTTTCTTTTCTTTTTTAATTTAATTTATGAGCACTCATCTATAAGTCAGTTTGGTATCATGTTGAACACAACATATAACACATGTACAAAAGCACACAGGACACGAATGCACACACACACACACAAAACAATAGGAAATGCAGATTTTAGAACCTTGGAATAATTGACCTTTTGAATAAAGACAGTAGTAAAAAACCACAATTAAAAACTCTAGTTAGATAAAACAAGACTGACTGAAAAATATATTTAGATGTACAAAATGATAGGTGAATTCACCAATAAAATTGAGTTCAAAATCTAAAAAAATTAAACAGCTGTATTTATAATAGTAAAGGAACATGTAAACATCTTTAGGAGACTAGAGTTAGAGTTAGCCCAGGCATTGAAGCAATGAGAGCTGGCGAAATCCTCAGGAAGTTGTTGTTTTTTTTTTTTCCCAAGAATAAAGAGAACCTATATGGAATCGTTCTAATTTCTTTCTTTGTGTGTTCAAATGAAGAGAAGAGAAGAGAAAACTCCTTGGGAATTATGTTTCCTGATATTCTTGGTCCTATCCTATCAGCTTTCTAAAGCTGAATCCCTGTTACATTATCTCCAAAGTACAAGAATGTAGGCCCCTTAAGCATCTCTAAAGGCTGGGAACCTGGAGAAGCTGGCCTTTCCAGATCCTTTCCATCTATTTCTCCTGCTAGAATCTCAGTACGCAGGAAAAGAGTAAACATAGTCCCTTCAGACTCACAGCCTCTTGAATTTAAAAGTAGCCCTTCAAGTCTTTTATTTCCTCTGGTCTCAAACTGGTGTCGGCACTAGCTCATGTAGCTTGCATTTTAAAAGATGGCTATCAGGCAGGTAACTAGCAGGCATCTCCTTCCCTTTTGCAAAGGAACTAAGCTGCAAAATGATATTAAAGTTTATACTTTAAAATGAGGTGTTTTTCCTAGGGCATTTGTGGGTTATGCAGGCTAGTGGTGGACCTGGCATAATCTGAGAATGAAGGTCCCACTTGAATTATGTTGATGTCCTTTTTCAGAGGCTCCTGATAGTCAGCAATTGCACCTCTCCTTTCCCTAAACCCTGCTGGATTTCTTGCTGCCTTACCAGCAAGGATGCATGTTTGCCACATGCCAAAGACCTAAGGAATCCAGTCTTAGTGGCATTACTGGCATTTCCTTGGTAACTATAACATTTAATGCCCCACAGTAGAAAAGCAGCTTAGAATGGCCTGCGGTTGAGGCCTCATTCAGCATGGAGGATCTAAGGGAGGATATTTGCCAACTAGTTGTGCTTTTAAAATTTGCCTTACATGATATTCTTTCCTTTAGTTCTCATACTCACAGGATGATGATTCTATATTATGCTCCTCAATTTGAAGTGGCAAACCTGTTAGTGCTCTGGGTGAGATTCACCATTAGAGAAGATAAACAATTTGGCTTCCTGTACAAGGAGAGAGGAGAGGTGGTTTACTCTGAGACAGAACATTTTTATTTCTTCCTGACAGATGAGGAGGTTACAGAAGGAAAGGTTTTAAAGCTAGGGGAGCTCTATCTTGGCAATCTTTCATATTCGGCCCTGGTTTAAGAGGTGCATATTGGAGATAGACAGAGTAGAAACACTTCAGAAGAGCAAGAGACTGCTCAACTCACACTCTAGGGATTAATGGGTCACCTTTTTCCCAAAGACCTAAGAACAAGACTTCATCTCAGGATCTGAGATTCATTGAGTGAGGGTGCCCTCCACCATCTGGCCAAGCCAGTCAGAAACAAAGACAAATAGACAGTGGTTGATGCTGGTACCGCTGAGGGCTGCTGGAGCCAGACTGTGGACAAGAGACCTTCTTGCTGTACTGGAGAGTAGCCCCAGCCAGCCACCTTCAGTTTTCTCAAACCTTCCTCTGTCCCACAAACCAGCTTTCTCTCACACAAAGGAAACTGGAGCAAGTCAGGACCAACATTCCCAAAGTCCAGGTGAATGGAGATCAGTCCTGCCTGCCTAACAAGACTGTCATCTGAGTCTTAAGATGGGCAGCTATGATAGCTGAAAGTTAAGTACTTGATATTTAAATAGTTCATCCACTAAAGAAAAGGCACATTGTTGTCTTCCTACAAGTTTGTAAAGGCCCAGTTTATGAAGAGAGGGGACGTAGGCCCTTCCTTATCACCCATTCTATGTAAAATATCCTTTTCCTCAAAGATTAGAGTCTGATAGGCAAGGAAAGGGGGTGCTCAGGAGGAAGAAGCTTTGGAAGAAAAGTTTGGCTCATATGGGGGAGCATATTTCTGGGGCATTTGCTCAGCATCGTCCAATTGACTGGTTATTTGTAGGATACCCCTAAGAGCTCTCAGGAGAGGAGGTCCTGTGAGAAGCCTTTGAGATCCACTAGGGAGTGGCCCTGGCCACAATCTCTCAGTTGCTTCACTTCTTTGCTCAACTCCTCGAATCCAAAGTTAACTGGGATAAGAGGGCAGCTGTCTTCTAATGTCAGACACAGTCCAAGCCAGGATAGAGATGTTGAAAATGACCTTACAGAGCCTAACATGCCTGACCCAAAGGTCAGGGATTAGGTACTATAAAAGGATGTGAAATCTGTCATCAGAGACTGGGCTGGTGGTCACGCTAATCATGTTTAAGTGACCGACGGATGCCCAGTTTACTGTACTCCAGAAAGAGAAAGATGCAAGCTCTGCTGCACTTGCAGAGAGCTTACCTCTGTGGCTATCTTATCCATATCTTGCATATCCCGGAAAAGCCCCCATCTAATGCCGGTTTTGTGGATGTTGGGTTTGTGTCCCAAGAATGTCCAAGAATGAAACCAAGGCACTCTGAGGCAAGTGTAGTAAGCAGACTTTATTTTATAGAAAGTAAAGCAGTGGGAAAAGAGCAGACTTTCCCCAGATTGGGAGAAGGGGACAGAGCCAAATAGGCAGCTAGGTTTATCCTTTTTATAGGAAGTTCACCCTTCAATTGGTCATCCTCTCCCTTCCCCCAAACCTAGGACAAGGGGGTGAGAAATTCTGGTTGGGTCCAGCCTTGGCTTTGTGCCTCAGGCAACAATAGAAAGAATGTGGGGGCTTGCTTAGCAGAAGGGAGTGTTTGCATTTGAAACCATCTTGCCAGACCCTTCTCATTAATATTGGGGGATGTCAAATTGATCTCAAAAGGAAAAAATTATTTTCTCTTGGTTTTCCCTTGATTGACTGGAGCATTCTAACTACTCTGACTGCCTAACTTTTCCCACCTGTATCACTTCCTCCTGAGTTGTAGAAATATAACAGTACTATGGAGTACTGATGTGTGGGTGAGTTTTAAGGGTAAGAATTGTGATGAGAGGTGATAAATTGCTAGAAGAAAATGGACTCTTTGGCCGAGACCAATATAAAATTGGGAGTCAGAAACAATCACAGAGTATCTGAGAGTGAATAGCCCTACTTGTTTCACAATATATGACAAAATCTCAACCAAACCAGGTAGTTAGATTACACTGAGGAGCATAAAACTGTGTGTAAACCAAAAGGAGGACCTTTACAAACTGAAGCACCTCCAAACCCATCATCTTATAGACATTATTCAGGTGGAGTACAACCATTCACTGTATGGCAATTTGTTGTAATGTCCTGAACTTCAAGGATATCTGCACCTTGAAACAGCAAGAGCATGTTCATCAGCACAGCCTTAGTGTGGCAAACATGTGCAACTTCCCAGATTGCAGAGCCAGACAACCAGCAAATGTGAGGACACTGTGGTCTGATGGCAAGGTTATTAAGTACCTTCAAGGAACCCAAAGACTTTGGGAGAGCTGAGCTGCACTTTCGTTGTAAGAGGTTGAAATTTCTGACTGATTGGATGGAGGCCTCAAAGTAATTAAGGTGACAAAGAGAAGACAGTGTGATCAACTCAACATCTAGGAAGGGAAAGATTTTTTGAGATTTGAAATTATAGAATTTTAAAATTTTGTTTTCTGTTTCATGTTGTATCAGTTTTATACTTGGAATTTTTGCTTATGTTTAAAAATCAACGTATAGGGCTGGTGCAGTGGCTCAGTGGTTGGCGCACTTGCTAGGTATGCATGAGGACCTGGGTTCGAACCTGGGTTCAAACCCCAGCACCAAATACACACCTATGTGTCAGAGAAACAAAGGCAAGATGAAAAAATAAATTAAAATTGATTCTGTCTTACTCTCTCTCTCTCTCCCTGTCACTCTCTAAAAAAAAAAAAAAGAGTATAAATTGTAGAAGATAGTCTCTAATCACTTTTCATACCGTTATTCTAGATCTTCCCTTAGTTTAGATTTTTAAATTTGTTTTCTCTTCTTTTGACTCAGTTATACTAGTATCCAACAATTTTTGGTCAAACCTACCAGAAACCATCTCTTACTTCAGTTTGACAGTAAAATTGTTTTCTAGCATTTATCTGTCCTTATTTTTTATAAAGTTTAGTTTTCCACATGTCTTTTATTTCTCTGTGCTTTTCTAGACTATTGTATATAGGAAAGGGAGGAAATTAATATTAACGATCTCCTATTATATACCAAGTTTTAATTAGATTAATTTTTTTATTTTTTAGAATTATTTAAAAAAATTTTTAAATTTAGTTCAAAAACATACAGTTATGTTTTTGAGTCTTAGCATTTAAAGTATTATCAAACAATAATACTTTACCTAGGTACTTATCTACCTTTGCTGTGATAGTCATCTGAATTACTTAAATATATTGTCCGCTCCACAGCCCCAATGCTTCATAGCTTTTTTGTAGATGCAGATTGTTTTGAAATATTCTTTCAGATTCTTGGTTTGCAAAAGATTCTTCTGCCTTAAACACGAACAAACAACAACCATGAAACCAAATGAGTTAAATATCCCAAAAACTAATGGAATGACATTATGTGGATTTATAATGGCAATCAAGTATAGGAGATCTATAATAATTTTATCCTTAGGGCTTACTTATGCTCTTTCTCTTCTATGAGTTTAGAAATTTTTGTTCTTTGAATGTTTGAATAATTGCTCTTTTTCCTCCTTATCTACTGCCATTAAATATAACATGTCTTTATAGTTCAAGAATTTGACAAGTAGCTATCCAAGATAGTCCTCCAATCATTCAAGAAAATTTTGCTGTTCTTTCTTAACTGCAGACAAAGTATTTTCAATGATTTTATCAATGTAAATTATGTAATTTTCTTCTCTTTCAATGTAGCACTATTCCCAGACTGAATTAGAGGGTTCTGTTTCTTTAGGTCTATAGGAATTGTATAAATTGCTTTATATTTTAAACATCTCTCCCTACAAATTGATTTTTATTATTGTTGACCTTTTAACAGTACCTGCTGATATCTTAGGGGTCTTAAGATAGACAAGGCACCTCATATTGTTCATCTCTTCTGTATAGGTAATTCAGGAGCTCAAAATGTTCATGTGTCAGTCTCAACTCCCAGATCAACAGACGAAGCCTTGTTACTGGCTTCAAAGTGCCATTTCTGCCTTGAGAACCATATATGACCTTAAGCCAGCAATACCTAAAGTTTCAGAGATTGGAAACATATTTGAGTGGGTTCTTACATGTGGTAGTAAGAGGGAGGACTTCTACTTTCACACCTAGTGTTGATATTCTGGCTATGATAAAAACATCACCAGATATTGGTCACTTTTGCCCCTAATTCATGAATGCTCTCCATTCCGTAGAAGAGCGCTCCAGCTCGTACCAGTTCAGCATTCAGATATTGGCCTGTAGATGAGGGGTACTTGGTAATATCAGTGAATTATGGTGAGGGTGAGAACATTCTTTCTCTTCTTTTACTGTAAAATTAACTCTTTGGTCAGAAGCAGTTCCAAAGCTTATTATTTTCTTTCAACATGTTCAACTATATCAGAATTTATTTTGGTACATTGTAAGAAATCTGATTTTAAATATTCACTTATACTAAAAGCTGCTTGATATAACTACTCATCAGGGAAATGCAAATCAACCCCAATGAGTTATCAGCGCATACCTGTTAGCATGCTGTTCTCAAAAAGACAAGAGATAGGGGCTGGAGCAGTGGCTCAGTGGTTTTGGCGCTTGCCTGGCAAGCACGAGGATCCGGGTTCAAACCCCAGCACCACGTACACAACTATGTGTTGGAGCAACTAAGGCCATGTGAAAAACTAAATAAAGTTGTTTCACTCTTTCTCTGTCTCTCTCACTGTCCCTCTCTCTTAAAAAAAAAAAAGACAAGAGATAGCAAGTGTTGATGGCATGTGTATACTCTGGGTGAAAATGTAAATTGGTACCGCCATTATGGAAAACAGTGAGGAGGAAAAGGAATTCTTGTATACTGTGGGTGGGAATGTGAATTGGTATAGACATTATGAAAAACAGTGTGGAGGTTCCTCAAAAAAAAATTTTTTTTTAAATAAAGCTGTCATGACTCAGTAATCAAACTTCTGGTTATATACATGAAGGAATTAACATCAGCATCTTTTTTTTTTATTAAGAGAGAGGGACAGTGAGAGACAGAGAACAAGATGATCATTTTGTTTAGTTTTTCATGTGGCCTTCTTTGCTCCAACACTTTTTTGTGTGTGGTGCAGGGGTTTGAACCTGTGTCCTTGCACATGCCAGGCAAATGCTGTAACTGTGAGCCACTGCTCCAGCCCCAACATCAGTATCTTGAAGACATATGTTCACTACAACATTATTTATGCTAGCCAAGATACGGAAATAACCTAAGTGTCCATCGACAGATTACATGGATAAAGAAGACGTGATATATTCTAGAACGGAGTATTATTCAACTGTGAAAAGAGGAGATCCAATTTCAGTGAAAAGAGCCAAACACAAAAAGACAAATACCATATGATCTCACGTATAATGTGGAATCTAAAAAAGTCAAACTCATGAATGCAGAGAATAGATAGGAGGTTTCCACCAAATACAAGGTAGGAGAAATGGGGAAATGGTGGTCAAACTTGCGGTTATAAGATGAGTGAGTCCCAGCAATACACTGCACAGCACAGTGAGTATATTGCTGACTTGAAATCTGTTAAAAATGTAGATTAAATGTCCTCATCCCCTACCACAAAAGGATAATTGTATAGTGATGGGTGTGTTAATGATTTGATGGTGGTAACCATTTTACAATGTATATCAATGCATCACATTGTACATCTTGAATATACACAGTTTTTATATGTCAACTCTAGCTCACTAAAACTAGGAAAGTTGGAAGTACAAATATTCACTAGTACTATACCAGAGAAAAAAAGACTTCATGTTTACTCAGTCTCATCTCTTCTTTGCCATCATGTCAGAACAAAGCACAAAACAGCAAAGGAGATAACAAAAAAGTGTGAAATTCTCTGGGTTTTTTATTTGTTTGTTTTTAAAGAGAGAGGCAGAGAGAGAGAGAGAGAGAGAGAGAGAGAAAGAACTAAGAACCAATTTGTATTTAGTTTTTCATGTGGCTTTCATTGCTTCATCATTCATTGTGTATGTGGTGCTGGGGGACAAAACTGTGTCCTCACACATGCCATACAAGTGCATTAACTGCCAAGCCACCGCTCCAGCCTTGAAATGCTCTGTTTTTAATATAATGAGAGTAGTGATCCTTTCTCCAATTAATAGCCTGAAACTTACCTGCCAAAAATGTATTAAATGAACTAGCTAAATAGTCCTCAAAATATTCAACAGTATAAACTTTTAAGAATTCTCAAAAATGGCTTCAACTTTTTCTAAGTACAATGAAGTGAATGTTGAATAAATATAAAATTTTGATACAAGATTTTTATATTGATAATTACATGTGATATATCATGCTCCAATGGTTTGAATGTGAGGTGTCCCCCAAAAGCTCATGTGTGACAATTCACGAAGGCTGAGGTAAAATGTTTGGGTTATAAGAGTCTTAATCCAATCAGTGACTTAGTCCCTTAATAGGGATTAATTGATAACTGTAGGCTATTAGGGTGTGGCTGGAGGAGGTTGGTCATTGGGGCTTGTCTTTGGGGTATACATGGGTATATATTTTGTGTCTGGTGTGGAGTTTATCTCTGATTCCTGGAGCCATGCCTTCTGCCATGATGTTCAGCCTCATCTTGAGGCCCAAGGAATGGAGCCAACCTTATGTGGACTAAGACCTCCTAAACCATGAGCCCCAAATAAACTTTTCCCCCGAAAATTCTTCTAATCAGGTCTTTTAGTGACAGCAGCAAAAAACCTGACTAAAATATCTACTAATAGTTTACCGTGAAGCTTTCCAAATCTTGTGATTGATAAACGAGATTGATTCAGACAGATATCATTTCTAAGCTGGGGAAGTTCCTCTCTTTTGCTCACTTATGCAGAGCTGTGCCTGTGTGTGTTTAAGAACAGGTGTTGGGGGTGGGGGAGAGGTAGGGAGAATAGGGAGGGATCTATGGAGGTAACCCACAATGTAGCCTATGCGTCAACCCTGTGAGAAGTCAAATAATACTTATTCTGGAAAATTTACAATCATGTAAATATATATACACACACACATACATTTATATCTCTTATAGAGGTGTAATACATAAGAATCAAAAGACAGAGGAGTGGGCATTATGGGTGAAACTATGATTTAAGACCATATGCATATCATATTATCACTTCATTCTTATTTAAGATTCATTGACAACTCAACTCCTTAATAAAAATTTAAAAAAAGAAAAAATAGTGAAAAGTGGATTGTAAGAAAAATGCACTTTGTCAATATTTATGAGATACAGTTGTAAAATACTGCGTAAGATATTTGAATAAACTATACTGTTTGCCTTTACAAAAATGTAAACATTTAATCCTATTGTCAATTATATCTAAAAATAACAAGAGTTGTTAGGAAGGGAGGAGAAGGGAAAATGTTGGGACTGAGTTAAGGCAAGGTACATTCCAAGCATTTATACATACGTCACTGTATATACTATGGTCTTGTATCTAAAAAATATTCTTCATAGGTATAAGAATTACATCACTGTATTTGGATATTTTAGGAAAAATATAGGACCAAGAAAGAGAGGCAAGGGTTCTGGGGAATGGGAGGAGGGAGGTAGTGGAGTACAGGGGGAGTACTGACCAAATTTTATTGCTGTATTGTGTGCATCTATGAATATGTGACAACAAATCCCATCATTAAGTACAGCTATAATGCACCAATTAAAAAATAAAGAAAAAAAGAATAGTTATTAGGGGCTGGAGCAGTGGCTCAGCGGTTATGATGCTTGCCTGGCATGCACAAGAATATGAGTTTGAACCCCAGCACTATGTACACAACAAAGTGTCAGAGCAACAAAAGCCACATGAAAAACTAAATAAAATTGATTCTCTCTTTCCCTTTCTCTGTCTCTCTCTTGAAAAAAAAAAAAATAGATGTTAATGTTAGCTGGGCTTCTTGGATTGCCTGTGATCCCAGCGGCTCAGGAGGCTGAGACAGGAAGATTGCAAGTTCAAAGCCAGCCTCAGTAATATTGAAAGGCCCTGAGACTCTGTCTCAAAATAAAATATTAAAAAAGGTTTGAGGATGTTGCTCAGTGGTTAGGGTGTTCCTGGGTTCAATCCCTGGTTAAAAAAAAAAAAAAGAAAAGAATAGGTGTTGATTTTAATAAATGCTTTTTGTTGAGGGTTTCTATTGAGATGATGCTTGGAATATTCCTCTCAAGGAATTGGAGTATGAAAATCTAACCCTAGTTTCAATCGTTATCTTTTGGATCTTTGTATTAGTACTGTGAAATTACCAGTTGTATAAAATTGTATTTGTTGAAGAAGGCATTTACAGTAACTTTGAGAAATCTTAAAATGAGAGCTGGTTATGATACCTGTTGGTGAGCTGTACCTATCATTTGAGTTAATTGTGTTGAATAGATGTATATAAGTCAGTTGAAGCGTATTGAGGTCTAACAGAATAGAAAACAGTGAAATGGAATCGAGACAGAATGTTTCTATGTTTCTTCCAACAAATGGTAAAGGCACTTATAAATTCATGCACAAATTAAGAACAGCTTTATGATCTTTACACAGCATCTGCCAAAGTAAATTATAAATACCTCAAACTTTGAAATGATATTGGAAAATATCATATTTATGCAGCGTAGTTGACAAAGATTAAAAAAAATCTTTAAGAGTATTTCAACACTCCTAAACTAGATATAAATAAAGTTCTAGCTCCAAATCCCAGGATGGGATGTAAGGTGATGTGTCCCACATGAAACGACAAATGTTTGAGGTCATGGATATACTAATTACCTTGAGTTTATTATTGTGCAATGTACCCAAGAATTGAAATAGCACACTTCTACCCATAAATCTGTACATTTATTATGTGTCCATCAAAAATAAGAATTAGAGGGGCTGGAGTGGTGGCTCGGCAGTTGCGGTGCTTGCCTGGCATGTGCAAGTACACGGGTTCAAACCCCAGCACCCATGTACACAACTGTTAGAGCAACAAAAGCCATGTGAAAAACTCAATAAAAATTGATTATCTCTCTCTCTTTCTCTCTCTCTTTTACTGTCCTTCTCTCTTAAAAAAAAATTAGAAGTGTTTCTACCTAAGAGAGAAAAGATAATAAAAGATACATTTAAAGAAAATTTGAGGCTTCAAAGAAAGCCAGGTATATGTGTTAGAATTATTTCTTCAAGTTGCAATTGAGGTCATTGAAACAAGCAAAAAACAAAACAAATGTGGGATTCCTATGGCCTATCAGCAGTCTGAATTCTCTACTGTGAGCTGCAGGTTGATTTAGCTACCATCCTCTGCTATCTACAATTTTGTAGGAAAATAGTCAGAGAGGTAAATCCAGCCCTAGTGGTCAGTGTGGTTTGACAACAGGTCTTGTGGAGGTCCCCAGGGACTTTAGATGAGCCAAGATAATGACTACTGATTCCAGAGTCACAGAGTAGTAAAGTACACCAATGAACAGATTACTGGGGAATGGGTGGACTAGCCAAATAACAAAAGTCATTCCTTCTTGGGCAGAAGCAAAACTAAATGAGATCATTCAGAATCTAAATCACACACACACACACACACACACACACACACACACACACACCACCACCACCACCACCACCACCACCACCACCACTGAACCTAAAAAGCCTTGGCTTGTCAGGGTGTTCCAGAAACAGTGGGCTGTTCTATTGGCTGGCTGAGTGACACAAGTTGTTAGTAATGCACAGAGAACTGTTGCCCAAGAAGCAATCTTAGTTTTAGACATGGTTATGGAAGCTGAAGGAGAAAATGATCCAGACAGGTGGTGACTTGAGGTCTTAAGAGGTCAGAACAAGGCCACAGGAAAGAGGAAAGAGCATGTATTCAGATATAATCCCAGATTTTCAAGACAGGACTGAGAAGTAAAAAGGAGTTTGACATCTAGGTTCAGGGCTGGTAACTAGAGTCAATGTGATCTGTAGAAGCAGAGGGAAGAGCTCAGAGAACAGACAGAAATCTCTGCTGTCAGGGGGCCCAGGGCCTGGGAAAGATGAAAAGTGCTGTCTGAACCCTGTGGTTGAATAGACAAAACAAGAACACATTGGAACTTCAAGAGACTGAGTCTCTCTGCTATAGTCGGAATGTCTACGACTCCTCCAAACTCACATTGACATCTAATCTCCAATGTGATAATATTTAGGTGGAATCATTGGAGAAGTAGCCCTTATGAATGGAATTAGTTGCCTTATAGAAGAGGCTCAAGGGAGCTCTGGAGCCCCTGATGCCATGTGAGGGCACAGAGTGAAGGTTACTGTCTGAGGAACTGGGTTGTCACCAGACTTCAGACATGCTGGAGACTTTGTCTTGGACTTCCCAGCCTCTAGAACTGTGACAAATAAATTTCTTTTGTTCATAAGCCACCCAGCCTGTGTTATTTTGTTACAGAAGCCTGAATGTACTAAGATAGCCCACATCTCATCAGCGTTGGGGGACACTCCTGGGTTAAAGACATATGTACCCTGTGGTCTTTCAAAGGTGTAGATAGGGCTCTTCCAGGGTTGTACTGACCACCTCTCTTCCCACTGGCCATTTTTGTGACTGAACATAAATCAGAGAATATTGACCCTTGTTCTCCCATTTCCCCTCCTCAGTGGGGTGAGGTATGTTAGAGATAAACACAGATAGTCCCACATGCTCAGAATGTTTTATTAAAGTACAATTAGAGCAATTGGAGCATTCCACTAAGACAATCAAAAGCTATAAGGTAAAAGTCCAGGATGATTTTTTAAAAAAACATGGTCTGCTTCCCCTAAGATTCTCTCTCCCTCATGGGTGCCAGGATTGACAGGCCTGAGGATCCTCTCCTGGGAAGGCTGAAGATGGGCAGCTTAAACCAAGTACTGTAATTTTGTGTTTAAGAGCAGGAGCTTTGGAGCTGGGCTGCAAATCCCAACTCTGCTACTGACTGGTGGTGTGACCTCTTAGCTCTACATTTACTCATTTATAAAATCAGAAATGATACTGCCTAGCAGCAGAGTTCCACTGGGGCTTAAAAGAAGGAATATGTGTAAAGCTTTTGTGAAAGGCTTCAGCTTATATCAGGTGTTATACAAGTATTAGCTTTAAGTCAATGGAACAAAGTACTTATTCAACAATAATTTATTGAGCATGTACTATGTGTCGGGCACTAAAGCACCAAGAAAAAAGCAATGAACATGACCAGGCCTCTGCTGATATGATGCTTATCTATTACATTCTAGAGTGGAGGTAGTTAGTAACCTAATGAATAAGTAAAAATACAAGATAATCTTAGGTAGTAAAAAGTGCTATGAAGAATATAAAACAGGGCGAGTGATCGAAAGTTTCTGGGGAGCTACTTTAGTTTGAGTGGTGGGGACAGCCTCTGAGGGAAGTGACACTGGATGAAAAAGCAACAGCCATGTGAAGACTAGGGAAGGGATGTCCCATACAGAGGCAGGAGCTTGGCAAAGTCTTCAAGGCAGGGAGATACTTGGCATGTTTGGGGAACATAAAGGACAATGTGGTTAGAGTATAGAGAATGGAGAGAGTACGTCATGAGGGCAGAGAAGTATGTAGGGGACAGATCTTAAAGGACCCTGAGGATTCTAAAAAGTCTGCAAGAATCTCAGATAACTTGAGTAGTGGCATTAATAAATGTCAAATAGTCAATTTATATGACCTGATTGTTGCTTTAAAAAAAAACAAATCACTCTGGCATGTTGAACAAGAACGGTACAGGTGAAGCAATAGTGGAAGGAGGGAGCCCAGTTAGGAGACTTGGTTAAAAGTTAGGGAAGACAGCATGGTGACTTCCATTCAGGTGGAAGTTGTGAGACTCAGAAGTGGACAGATACACTTTGGGGGTCAACGTGACCAGACTTGCTGATATAATGAACACAAGGGTTGAGGTTAAAAGAGGATTCATTCTAGGTCTTTGACTTGAGCAACTGTGTGAATATGGATACTTTGTATTGGTGTGGGGAAATTGAGTAACAGGTTGGGGGGATCTATTTAGGATGTGTTAAATTTAACCTGCTTATTAACTATCTTAATAGAAATGCCAAGTCTGCAGGTGAATATATGAGCATAGAGTATGGAGGAAGTCAGAACTGGGAATACAAATACAGCCCCTAAAGCCATGAGATGGACTAAGAGATCATGGGAAAAAATACAGGTAGGAGAGACAGGATCCTGAAATGGAGCCCTGGGGAATATTAACATACAGATGTTTAACAGAGCAGGAGGAGGCAGCAAAGGAGATTGAGGAGTGGCCGGTGAGGAGGGAAGAAAGCCAAATGAGTGTAATAGCACAGTTCTTTGTAAACATACAAGCCAAGAGAAGGAAGTGTTTCAAAAACAGGGAGTGGTCCGCTGTGTTGTAAAGTCAACTATTGCTGAAAGTTTAAGTTAGTGGAGGACTGAAAAGTGCCCATTGAATTTGACAACCTGGAAGAGGCTGGTGACCTTGGCTAGGAGGGATGGAAACTGGATTATTAATGCAGTAAGCAGATGTTGGGGAATGGGGGAGTGTGGTCAGTGAATATATTCTTTGGACTGCTCTTTCTGCACCAGCTGAGAAGAAAGGGGAGAGGGCAAGAAAAGGACAGTCTATTTTTCAAGGTAGAAAGAGCAGGGGAGGCAAGGTCCCAGCTCAGCTCCGCTCAGCTCAGGAAGGGGCTGCACCTTGTTTGAGACAAAGCCTCCTAGCACTCCCAAAGTGCACTGCCCTTTTCTGCACTTTCTTCATCTCGTTAGAAAATATGGAGAAGGCTGGCCATGCAGGGTGTGACCCAAGATGTCACAATCCATCTGTTTTTCTGTTTACTGAAAAACCCAACGTACCATTATGGTTAACAACGGAAAGAAACAATTATCATATTAATTTCATAAATCAACACTTCATTTTTTTGTTTTGGTATAGGTGTCCAATGCTAATGACCTCTTACTTTCAACACAGCTTTTAATCTGGTTAATAATATGCTTAAACAAATTAAACAACATGACTAATTCTGTGGTCTAGTCACTGATTCCAACAAGAAATTTCTCTTCAGGAAAGTTCACTCAGTAGGTGCATTCATCTGGTATCTAGTCATACGTGAGGTGTTTGTGAGGCACGAATACCATATTCTAACAATAAGTTAGTTAAACCTAGAGTTGTTTATCCACTTTGATTTCCTTATCCAAAGCAATGCTTTAAAAACTAAATGGTAAGAGCCCTGTGTTTGAGTTAGATTTCCAGCCTCCCCAAAGGGTAAAGCCTGCTCTGGCTTGTATTCTGTACTCCACCCTGGAGGAACTGTTAATTTCTAGATCTTTTAAGATGCCAAACTGGTTAGTCAGAGGACTTCTAAACTTGTTCAAAATGCCTCCCCTTCTTTAATCATCAGTCCCGTGATTCCCTACCCGCTTCCCTGGAAAGAGAGAAAGAAAAAAGAAAGAAAGCGAAAAGAGAGAGAGAGAGAGAGAGTTAAAAAGAAAGAGGGAGAAAGAAAGAAAGGCAGGTCTTTTAAATGGTGTCTGTGCCCCTAGTTTTGAAGACATAATATCAGGGCATTAAAGGTGGAAAATAATAAGTCATCATAATCAAACTTCACTTATCAAATTTAATTAATCAGGCAAACAATGAACTCACTTCTTACTATTATTACTATATTAAAGATATGAGCACAGTAAGTCTTGGCTGCTGTGTTAGGCCCTTTAGGATCCAGTCTCTGTTCCTTTCTTCAGTCTCATCTCTTATTCACCACTTCATACTGCAGGAAATAATCATATTGCAATTCTTTTCTGAACTTGAACATACTTGCAGAATTCTCTTTTGCCTCTTGGCCTTCATAAAGAATTAGGGTCCCCTCACCCCTGTGAATATTTGTCTTCCACTCTTCCCTTTCGCGTCCAGCTTGGTTAATGAGAATTAGGTCTCACTTCAAATGTAGATGTCACTTTTTCCACCGGGCCTTCCTTAAATTAACTTTCACCGCACCATAGCACTTACAACACGCTATTGCAAAGGCTCCAGTTATCTGGCTCCTCAGATGTAGTGGGTGCTCAATAGTTATTTATTAAGCAAATTAATTAAATAACTGATTTTATAAATAATACATTTTTTAAAATTCCCTCAGAAAACTTGAAATGAATACCCACTTTAACTTCTGTTTGACAGTTTGTCACATTCTAAAATTTCCACATCTTATGGCCAGAGACATTTAGCTAATGGGATCTTTTTCACATGATTTCTAAACATGCCAAAGTTAATGATTTGCATAAAGTAGGTGTTCAATAACTTTTTGTTGAAGAAATTATACTTTAAGGTGGTGAAATTAAACTTTTTTTTGTCTTGGTGATAAAAAGAAAGTGGAGGTCTAATTACATGATTCTCACATCCAATTCATCAGCACTACAATGTCCTTTCTGACTTGCTGCTATGCCTCCACCACAAGGATGGAACACAAACCAAGCCATTCCTCCAACCCCCAAACTCCCTCTGCTCCCACATCTTCCACCAGCCTCACTGGGTACACAGTTCATATGAGTGACCATGGGGGTGAGCGTTGCACAAGGGGAGAGGCAGGACTGGGCAGACAGAATGGTATGCAGCTTGATCTGGGCTCCCATACAGCTGGAATCCATTTGTGACAGAGGTGTGAGGTAAAGCCAGCTGGGTCAAGTCAGTCTCCTGACGTTCTGCCCCATCTGTGGCCTTGTAGGTTGCTATCTGGACTTACAAGGCTAAGAAATGTAGGAGAGGAAGGAACACCTCAGGAGACTGGCCAGACCCCAATGAATGGGAAGTCAAGTGGGTGCAGGAAGCAGAATCAAAGGAAAGCTCTGAAAGGAGAGGTTCTAGGAAGGAGGGCATGTGTACTTGAGGCTGGTGAAAGGGAGGGACAGAATGGACCCAGCCTGCTTAAGACCTTTGTACTGAAGGCAGCTGCTGTATCCTGGGGCAACAGGAGAGAAAACACACTTTAAACCTAGATTCCAGTCCAGGTCCTAACAACAGTTAACATTTATGGTGTGTCTCTTCCTTGCCTTTCTATTTTTGGGTCTTAAGAAGTAGATTTCCTGAAGTCCTTCTCCCTCCACCTGTGCATTACACTGCTCTCATCAACTGGTCCTCTCTCTTGGACACTGCAGTGTGTTTTCCCTCTACTGGTTCTTTCTCATTTGACTAGACACGGAAGTATTTGTTTCCCTACACTACCAAACAACCGTAACCTCAGATTTCACCACCCAAGTTATTGAGTGCAGTCTATCCTCCGCCTCCCTCCCGCCTGAGCAACTGTCTTTCCTGCTTCCAGAAAGCCTTAACAGAGGTTTTCTGTATGTTTAGGACTCCACAAACCAGTGCTACTTTTTTTTTTTTTTATAAACAAATGCTGTGACCTTAGGCAAATTGCTTGATCTCTGAACCCAGGCCTCCTCATCTGCAAAGTAGTGATAATAATACCTCATATGGTTGATCTGAAGATTACAACCAAAGTGTCACTCATTTAAAAGGGAGCCTTAAAAACCCATTATGTGCAAAATTTTGTCAAAGCTATGGTTTTGTAACTTCAGTAGCCATCAATTTCAAAAACTATGACTTCTGCAATAATAATGGGAAGCAATGCTGTCCAACAAATTCATGTGAGAAAATAAATGAATGGTGGTTCTTCTCTCTTTCTGCCGGAATTTTTTTTTTTAAGGGAGGACAGTGAAAAAGAGAGAGAATCAATTTTTATTGAGTTTTTCACATGTTTTTTGTTGCTCTGACACTTAGTTGTGTATGTGGGTGCTGGGGTTTAAACCCATGTACTGGCACATGCCGGGCAAGCACCGTAACCAACGAGCCACTGCTCCAGACTACATTCATTTTTAAATGGAGGAAATAAATTGCCCAAGTTCTCAAGGTTGATAAATAGAGGAGCAGGAATTGGGGCACAGTGCCCTTTAACAGAAAATCCCATGCTCTCTCCACAAAAATGTTAGTGTACCTCAAAAGACCAAGTACCAAACCTCATTCTTGTGCCATTATCTCTTCCTTGTATAGTTTTCCAAAAGAAGGTCTCATAGTTATCCTTATCCTTGAAAAAAACACTAGATAAATATTAGCCTTTCAACCTGGAGTGCTTTTGCTGAAGTTCCTTGCCCTGAACCTTGATCCTTTTTTTTTCTTTTTTTTTTTTTTTGAGAGAGAAAGAGAGAGAGAGAGAGAGAGAATCAATTTTATTTAGTTTTTCAC
This sequence comes from Aplodontia rufa, assembly GCA_004027875.1. Lineage (NCBI taxonomy): Eukaryota > Metazoa > Chordata > Mammalia > Rodentia > Aplodontiidae > Aplodontia > Aplodontia rufa. The sequence goes on along the minus strand of PVKS010000599.1, from coordinate 135,523 downwards.
GTGGCTTTAGCCGCTCTGACACTTTGTTGTATATGTGGTGCTAGGGTTCAAATCCACATCCTCGTGCATGCCAGGCAAGCACCATAACCTCTGAGCCACTGCTCCAGCCCCCTGTCCCTTGATCTTGAAGGCTACCACTGATCACAGCTCCCATCACACTTTACAGCCTCCTGGACTCCAATCCCTCTCTCCTCACAATGGATACCATGCTGTTGTTGAGGCACATATCTTGGATACCCCTACACTTCTACCCTGGATCCCAGCACTTTCCTTTGGCTTGTTTCTCACAGCTCAGTTCCTGACAGCCCTGTAAAGCTTTGATCTTGATCTAAAGTGGCTGGAGCCCTGCTATTGCCCCAGTGAAGTCTGCTGAATATACTCTTAGGGATCACAGAAGCTAGATTCTCATCTTTTGCTCTGTTTACTTGATGAGAACCCCACATTCTGCCATTGCTTTTAAACACAATAGTTACATTTTATCTGTCCAGATCCAAATCTTCATCCTTGTCTCATCCAGAGCAGATCCTTTAGCCCCCTATTATTTCCCCCTTTCCTCTGCCTCATTCCTTCCTTGGTCCCGATGTTGTTTTTTTAAATTTTTTTTTGTATTTAGAGATTTATACTTTTGTAAATTTGTTCTGGGTTGATCTCTTTGCTAACCTAATTATGTGCAATTATTAATAATTTTCTTCTCTCACAAGCAAAAAATGTGTATTGTGTGTGTGTGTGAGAAAATCCATAATCCTACTACACATGAAACAAAACTAAGAATGAAGCTCATTGGGATCATAGAATCTTACTGCCAATCAATAATCACCAACTACTTTGGGACATAGTCTGCCAACTTTTTAAATTCACATTGGTATAATATTTACATTTTTTACATACTATATTTTCCAAATCTGCCTTCTTACTATATTTATAGCATCCTTACAGGTCAATTCTCATAGTCAACACATTTTTAATGACTTTTAATTCCTCCCTTGATATTATGTGGGACAAAGATAATAGAGTAACAATAAAATCATTTGTAGAATTTGCACATTTGAGTTGTGGTCTGTTAAAAAATAACACAGCATATCTAAAAAGAACCAATAAAAATAAAAAAAGTTCAAGAATCAAAAAAAAAAGGAAAGAAAGAAAGAAAAGGAAAGAAAAAGAAAAAAGAAAACAACATAGCACTGCTTTCTGTTACAGGGGAACCATGAAGGCCATTTCCCCTAAAACAGCAGGGATGATCTTAGCCAATATGATAAAAGGATAGTTTGTTTTGCTACGGACCCTCTTTTTGTGTGCTCCCTGTTACTTTTGCAAAGAGAAGAAGAGACTGGAATTTCAACTTGTTTCAGGTGTACTATTAATAAGATGTAATCTGTTTATGAACTTGCTTCAAGTATAATCCTCACGTGGAAAGGCTGTGTCAGATTATTTCTATGGGAAAATTTGCTAGACTCCAATGTAGTTTCAAGAGAGATCTGACTGTAATAGAAGCTATAGCTCTTTGCGTCTCTAAATGTGAGAACTATATGCCTATATTTTGGTGGGCTGCATTCCCCATAAACCATGTTCTCCTTGTGCTGTGTCAGGGGGAAAAAGTATGCTACACTTATAATCTATGTAGAAAATGGACTTCTGATTGCCCAGAAGCATGAATACCAAAACTTGCTGAAATACACCATTGTGGTAGATTGTTCCTAAGGTGGCTATACTTGTGCATCTGCCTCTCTTGCTCCACATGTAATTCTTTCAATGTTTCTGACACTTCCCATGATAGGTGGAGGTCTATTTTTCTGTATACTTCAACCTAGACAGGGTTTCTGATAGTTCCAACCAAATGATTTGGAGGAAGTAATGCTACATGACTTCTGAGATGAGCTTATAAAAAGGGTACAGCCTGGGGCTGGAGCAGTGGCTCAGTAGTTGCAGTGTTTGCCTGGCATATGCAGGGATGTGAGTTCAAACCCCAGCACCACACACACAGTGAAGTGTCAGAGCAACAAATCCACATGAAAAACTAGATAAAGTTGATTCTCCCTTTCTCTCACTGTCCCTCTCTCAAAAAAAAAAAAGGGGGGGGGATACGGCATTCACCTAACTGTCTTTCAACAACCATTTTGGGCACACCTGATCCTACATATAAGAAGTCAATTCAGCTGTCCTGAAGCCACCATGCTGGATGAGGAGAGGAGAGGTCCCTTGGAGAAAAAGATACCCAAGAAGTCCCACCTGTATTAGCCCTCAATTGTTTGAGTCTTCTGGCATCAACTGCTAGAAATCAGAAATGTAAGTTAACCAAAGAAATCTGTGGGTTACTGGCTGAATCCAAATAAGACCCTTCCAGATAGTGCCTCCAATAGGGCATGAATTATTCTCATGAAAACCAACAAGAAAACATTACAAAACATTCAAGGAAATAAATCAACATAAATGAGACTCAGCAAGTGCCACACATGGCAAAATTACATTCTAATCCCAATAGAGAATAGAATGATTTGAAAGGAACTTCTAAATAAATGAGTTTAATGTGTTCAAATAGATAAAACAGATAAAGAAAAGAAATACTTTTAGACAAAGTGAGAAGCTATGAAAACAGTATAGATAATTTTAAAAAAGAATGAAATGAAAATTTTAGAAATGTGAACAAAAGAAAATATAAAAGGAGACTAAATATAGCTTCAAAGAGAATTAGGGAATTGGTGATGGATCTGAAAAAATTACCCAAGATCAGAAAAGAGAAGTTAAAAGATGGAAAATATAAAAGAAAAATTAAGAGGATAAAATGAAAAACTCTATCCCACATCAAATAGGAATTCTATAAAATATAAGATAGAGAAAAATACAAGCTTCAAGGATGTTGAGAAGCAATATTTGAATATGTAAAGGCTGAATTTTTTTCTAGAATTAAAGAAGAATTTGGGTCTTCATGTTAAAGTGCATACTAAGTCCTGAACAAGACACCCAAAACCAAAACCCACCTAGACACAAAGCAATATTGCAATGTTTAACTGAAAAAGAAAGATATTAAAATGTACTAGAGGGGCTGGAACAGTGGCTCAGCAGTTGGAGTGCTTACCTGGCCTGTGTGAGGACCCAGGTTTGAACCCCAGCATCACATACACAACTAAATGTTGGAGAAACAAAGGCCAGGTGAAAACATAAAATTGATTCTCATTCTTTCTCTCTCTCTCTCTCTCTCTCTCTCCTTTCTCTCTTTAAAAAAATACTAGAGAGAAAAATATCTATATAGTAGAGCATTTAAAAGTAATGGTGTGGGGGTGGAAGGGCAACTCCGTGTTAGAGCACTTCCCCAGCGTGTGCAAGGCCCTGGGTTCCATCTTCAGCACTGCAAGAAGATGGATAGATAAAAAATAAATAAATAAGAGGGAATTAAAAAATATGAGAGCAAAGAATAGTTTATAGAAAGGTTACTTGAGAGTTAAAATGTTTTATTTATTTAAGGTTATATTGATAGAAGGGAGTAAGATAGTGACTAGCTTTGGATATCAAATATAAATGTTAATATTTTAAGGATGACTTAAAATATTGAATTAGATGGTATATGTTTCTTTTTTCTGGCAGGGGAAGGTGCTGGGGATTGAACCCAGAGGCATTCTGCCTCATTTCCAACCTATTTATTTATTTAGACAGGGTCTCACTAAATTGCTAAGGCTGGCCTTGAACTTGTTATCCTTCTGCCTTAGCCTCCCAAGTCACTGGGGTACAAGGTATATATTTCAAGTTAGTGGAAACATTTAGAAAAAGGGAACAAACTAAAAATTCAATCCAAAAACTAGAAGGCAAGAAAGTTGAATGAAAAAGATGGTTAAATGGATCCAAGATGGGAGGGTACTAACAAATCCAAAAATAGTGATCATAATGTGACAGAGGGTACTTGTTTTCACCAACATCTGTTTTGTCCTCTAAAGTAATATAGCTGCGGTGTGTCTATGGCTGCCCAGCTCGTGGTCTCATGTTTCTTCTCCTTGGCAGCTAAGTGTGGTCATGTAAGTTCTGCACAATGTTATAGAAATATGTGTCACCTCTGTGTCTACACCTCCCGAAGTTGGATTAGTGCTCCTTCATGTGCTCTTCTTCCATCAGTAAGCTGGAATGCCCTTAGCCAGCTTCCATGTGGATAAGAGCAGAGCCCTAGGAGAGAGAAGGGCAAGAACAAAGGAGCTTTCCCAGCAACCTTGACCACTTATCTGGTGCTGCTCTTTGAGAAAGAAATAAGGACTGGGTGTGGGGAGGCAAGGGGAAAGATCTCTTTCTTACAACTTTTTATACTGATTAATATGTGGTAAATGAAAATAGGTTTAAAAAAAAAAAACTACTAAAAGGCCAGGCACTGTGGCACATGCCTCTAATACCAGCAGCTCAGGAGACTGAGGAGAAAGATTGTAAGTCAAAGTCAGCTTCAGCTTACCAACATGACCCAGTCTCAAAAATAAAATAAAATAAAATGGGCTGTGGTGTGGCTCAGTGGTTGAGTGCCCCTGGGTTCAATTCCTGGTACCAAAACAAAACAAAACAAAAACTACTAAAAGGCAGACTCTTACAATGGGTCAGTAATGTCAAAATTCAACTATTATTTATAAGGACACTAAAAACACAATGACTAGAAATGGTTGAAAATGAAGAAACAGGAAGCTATCCTGGGCAATCACTAAAAAAGAAAAGGTATATGTATCATACAAAAGAGAATTGAGGTGAAAAGGTATCTTTGTTCAGGCTGCTATAATAAAGTATCATATATTGGGTGGCAGTTTATAAACAATAAAAAATAATTTCTCACAGTTCTAGAGGCTGGAAAAGTATGAGCCCAAGGTTTTGGCAGATTTGGCATCTGGTGAGGGTCTGCTTCCTCTTAGACTGCCTTATTCTTGCTTTAATTTCACATGGCAGAACGGGATGGGCACTGGAACTTCAATTATAATGTACTAATCCCATTCATGAGGACTCTGCCCCAAGAACTAATCACCTTTCTAAGTCCCCACTTCCTAATGCCATTACTTGGTTCAGAGAGTGAGAATTTTAACATATGGATTTTGGAGAGATAAACATTCAGACCATAAAAACAGGAAAACAGGTAATGAACTTAACTAGGCAAACTTGGTTATCTTACTCTGAGTTATACAGTAGACCCTTAGGCAAATTGCTTTATACTTTTCTAGCTTCAGTTTCCTATACAAGGTGACAACAATATATTTTTTGAAGAAGTGTGAGAGATAATGCATGAAAAACTGATTTTCTAGAGCCATAAAAATGTATCTTGAACTATGTCACATAATTCTTTCAACAAACATTTATTGAGCATCTAATATGTGGGAACTAGGAAGATGGAGGTAAGTCCATTATAACACTTGCCATTGGGGAGATTGGATGTAAAACTGAATTAGGCAAAGTCTGCTAAGGTATTATGAAGGGAGATGGAGGGAGAAAGTATTTGGTCATACAGCATAGACAGAATGTCCAGTTTTAACCTGAAGCAGAGTTAAGAATGAATGATTTCATAAGAAAGGTCATTCTCAGGGTGAATGGTGAAAGATGAGCAGGTGTTTGGACAGACAGAGTAACAAGAAGGACATGCCAAACCAGAGCGCAGCATAAAAATAAGTGACCTGGTAGGGCACTGCATGCAAGGAACTCAGAGTTCCTACTGGAGAGGTAGGCAATGGCTAAGATAGTGGAATTTCACCCTTGAGACAATGGGAAGCTATTGGCAGGGCTTATTCAGGGAATGATGTGTTCAGTTTATACTTTAGTTGGCTTACTAAGCCACCTTATAAGAGATAACCAGTGTTGGTGCAACCAGCTTAGAAGCAGCTAAACTAAAAAGGAAAAGTAATGCAAAGTGTCAGGGGCTTGAAACAGAAGACTTGAAACCAGCAAGAGCAGTAGAGCAGTGGGTGAGATGAAGGGAAGGTGATAGAAGCACAGGGTAACAAACAATGGAAGGATGAGGAACCTAGGATATTTTCAGATTTCTCTTTTGCTTGACTAGATGAATCCTGGCATTTAATTGAGAATAGGATTAGAGAAAAAAGTCAGCTGTTAGGTAAGTTAACTTTTGTTTTAGTCAGACTGAGTTCAAGGGGGACATCTGAAATTTGCTGGTAGGAAGTTGACTTTACATTCTGGAGATCTGGGACAGGGATGGTAATTTGGTAATTTAAGAGTTACCAGCAGTTGGCTGTTGAAATCAAGGCACTGAATTGAAATCAAGGCATTGTTCCCTAGGTAGCATTAGAAACAGACCAAGGGCAGACTGTTGAGGAAGCCCAACACATAAGAGATGGTTGAGCAAGAAATGGTTAAACAACATCATGACTCAGAGAACCAAGGGAAAGGATAGACTCAAGAATCAAAATCTAGTCAACAATGACAAATGCTGCAGGCAGATTAAGGAAGATGAGCATTGAAGAACATCCACTGGTTTGGGGAATCTTAAAATTCATTGGGTGACCTTTATCAGTGTATCCTCAGTGGAATGGCAGACACAACATACTGAATCAAGCAAATGTTTTTTATTTTTTTTTTTCAGTTTTGAAAACGTATGAATGCATTTGAGGTACAGACCTTAAGGGGGCTGGAGCGGTGGCTCCGGGTTAGGGGCTTGGCTGGCATGCACCAGTATGGGAGTTCGAACCTCAGCATCACGCACACAAGGAAGTCTCTGGGCAACAAAAGCCATATGAAAAACTAAATAAAATTGATTCTTTCTCTCTCACTGTTTCTATTAAAAGAAAAAAAAAAGGACCGTGAGAAGATGCTGACAGAAGGTTTCTGACAGTTCAAGAGAGGAAACAACCTGTGTAAAGTCGGTCACTCTCGGATTGGAACAGATGTACCAAGGAGAAGATCTGAAATGCCATTTGAAACCCCAACCCCCAAGGACTGGAGGAGGTGACTTGCTACTTAATGAGCGCTCACAGCTTGCCAGCCCCTTCCCCTAATTTCAGTGTAGCGCTAAAACTGGAACGCAGATGGTCTCAGTCCATAAGGCTTGCTTTCCACAAACTGGTAATCATTAAAAACGAATAAAAGCAGCACTCGCTCAAGCTTAACCTCTCTGGCAGATGGTAATCCATCTGCAGCGTTCTTAACATCATCACAAAGAAGAAACCATCCCTGGCTCAGCACGTTCTGGAGTGCGAAGATCTTCCTCACTGTTGAAGCCGGTTACTGTCCAATGTGATTTCCTTCAAGCCTAGGCACCCAGAGGAGGGGTACGGGGGCTTCTACAGCGCGGGCAGCCAGCTTTTGGACGGACACGGGCGCGGGCTGCACAATCCGGTGGAGAACCAGAGGGAGAGGGGCGCTAGTAGGAGTCTGTACTCGCGGCCACCGCCGCTCGGATCGTCAGCATCGCAGGCGCCCGGCCCGGGCTTTTCCCGCTGCTCCCCACGCGCCCGGCGGCAGCTGAGCGCCCGGCCCCCGGGGAACCGGTTCCTTTTCGCGCTGCCGCCCGATGCCCGTGACCACCCGGCCGTCGCTTTCGGTTCCGCGCCTTATAAGGCCCGACAGGGGGTCACGTGCGTCCCGAGCCGCCCGCCGGGAGGAGGGGGCTACGGGGGGGAGGGGCGGGAAGCGGGGAGGAAAAGGGGAGGGAGCCGGGGGCGGAGGAAGGAGCGAGGGGCGGATTCTGCGGCCGTGGGAGGTGGCGGCGGCGGTAGCTTTGGGGAGCCGGCCGCTCCGAGACGCGCCAGGGAGCAGGACCGAAGAGAAGGAGGAGGAGGTGGCCGAGGAGGAAGGGACCGGCGCGGGGGCGGGAGACCGCGGCGCGGCGGAAGCAGGAGACGCGGGAGGGCTAGTGGCTGGCCCCCGGGCGGGAGCTGGGACAGCGGCAGCAGCGGCCCAGAGGGACCGCGACGAGAGATTCGCATCCAGCGGCCCCGGCGGCGGCGGCGGGGGCTGGGGTCCGCGCGCCCAGGCTGCCAGCCGCGGGCCAGTGTGATGGAGCCGCAGCACGTGCGCCCCTCGACTGGAGCCCGCAGCCCGACCTGGGAGGAACCGGTGGGTACCGCGCCCGCGCCCACCCCCTCCCACTTCTGCTCTGCCCCCCCCCCCTCCGCCCGGGCCGGGTTCCGTTCAGGAAATGGCCCGGGATGAGGTCCCCAGCTGCTTCCCAGCCGGGGCAGCGCTTCCTCCGTCGTCCGAGCTCCTCCTCGCGCGCCGCCCGGAGTGCCTTTGTCCGGTTGGCTGAGGCTTTCCCGGAGGGGCCGTTGGCTACCCACTGGTGAAGGTCCTTAGAGGACCGCTTCCTCCTTCATCGAGTTTCCAACTTTTTACTTGATTTTAGAGCCTGGAGTGTAGGCAGAGGGAGAGGGGAAAGCAAGGCTGCGTGGTCAGCGTGTGGGGCTGGGAAAAGATGGGTCTTCCCTTCTGAGCCTGCTCCCCTGGTAGGCACCTGGGTGAACGGGTTCCTAAGGTCCGCCGCCTAGGGAGGCAAAACGCAGCTAGAAGCCCAGAACCACGCCTCCGACTCCGGTCAGCCGCTACTGTCACGGACTTTTTGAGGGGTCAAGGGGTTTTGCCGGGATGAAGCCAGAAGCATACTTCGCTTTCGCCTGGGATTTCACTGCACACGCAGCACGGAGGTTGAGTAATTTTAGGGGCCGAGTAGTGTGTGCTTGTGTATTGTGTATGTGAGAAAAAGGAAGAGATGGATTTATTCCCCCACATCCCTTCGACTTAATTCTTACTACTCAAAACAGAACCATCTTGCATCCCTCCAGGGGCTGTACCTAATAATCCCGGAGCCACTCAGGTGCAGATCTCTGTAAGCAGCCCAGTGTGGGTTCCTTTTTCCTTGGCATCAAATTTTGATTCTCCACGTCCTGCCTGGATATTTGCTACTCCGCCTTGGTTGAAATTCTGAACTGATCTGAAAAGCTTCGTTCAAAATTTCTGGTCTTACTCGTTGTGGACTATGAGTTCGGATGCTATTTTCCTAGGGACTCCAGGAGTTTGCTCCACCCGGCCCGGCCCTCAGTCTGTTGAGAGCTTCTAGGTCAGGTGCCAGGGTTGGTTCTCCTTTTACTTTCTCTAATATGTACATTTCAGCTCCCTTCCCTAGGGTACGTTTCTCTGCCTCCTGTTTCCTGACCTTTCAAAAGTGTCCTTGGACTCTGATCCGTCTGCATCTGCAGCTGTTTTTGCTTTTGTGAATTTGAACATGTTAGGTCGCCCATCTGGTCATATTTCTTTTATTGTGGTTATCATTGGAGAGTAAGTTATTTTTGAAATTAAAAGTACAATTCAATTTTGACGTTTAAATCAAAGATCATTGAGATTTAAATCCCAGTAACCTGGGATTTAAACTTTCCTATTGGAAGTTCTTTTGGAACCTGGATACTTTAAGCCTACACTAATCACAATGGGCAATACCTGGTCATGTGTAGTTTTTTTTAGGGTACTGATGCCAACTACTTGTGCCTAGAAAATTCGAGAAACTCCCCCCTGCCCTTTGATTTTTCTGCTACCGGGGATTGAACCTAGGGATGCTCTATAAACCATTGAACAGTATCCCAGCCCCCCTCCTTGTTTTTTTTTTAAAGAGAGAGGGGCAGTGAGAGAGAAATAATTTTATTTAGTTTTTCATATTGGCTTTCCTTGGTCTGACACTTCATTGTGCACATGTGCTGGGGTTCAAACCTGCATCCTCGAACATGCCAGGCAAGTGCCCTAACTGCTGAGCCACTCTCCAGCCCTATCCCAGATCTTTTTGTTTTTTATTTTGAGAGAGGAACTAGCTAAATTGTTCAGGCTGGTCTTCAATTTGCGATTCTCCTTCCCCAGCTTCCCAAATTGGTGGGATTACAGCCTTTGCCACTTCGCTCAGCCTCTTTATTTCTCTAAAGTGACAAGAACAAAACAATGATTTATTTTCTACAGAGAATATTCAGTACTAGCCTCACCACTGGAACTCTTAAAACTAGAGCCCTGACAAAAATGTGTGTATGAACTGACACTATCCAGAATGTAGAACTTGCTTTTAAAAATTAGGCTTATTTTCTTTAAACTTGGGTGGACTTTGTATTTGCTCAGCACATGTTTTTGACCAATACCTATCATGTTCTGGAACTGTTGGATAGCATTTAACAGCACAGACATAAATCATTGCCCTCATAAAGCTTGCATTCTTAATTAAACAGAATGTTTTGTTTCATATATGTTAATAGTTTGCATTCAGAGAGTCCAAACAACATGTTCAGAGAGCTCACGTGTGGAATATAAAATGATATTTCTGAAAAGTGAGTTTGAAAGCTGTGGTCATGCATGTAATGAGTACAGTCTTATAACTAATAAAGGGAATTCTTATTTAAATGCTTAAAAAAACCCCAAGTTATCCAAATTACTAAAAAGGGACATATACAAGAAAAAGGAGGAATGTATTAAGGGAAGAAGAATTTAAATGTTAAATATTTCAGGCTTATGGAGCAAAAGGGGAAAATATCATCTTAATCTAAATATGTTTTGAAGGAACACAAATCCATCAAAATCAGGTTCCTGACCTTTCTTTGGGTCAGATCACTGACCCAAGAATCTGATCAAAGAAATAGATTCTCTTCTTCAAAAATGCACCTCTATGACACAGGTCATGGTCATCTGGCTAACAATGGAACAAATTCTGAGAAATGTGTTGATGGTTTTGTCATTGTGCAAACATTGCTGAGTGTATTTGCACATACTGAGATGGCTGTGACATCACTAAGGGACATAATCTTATGGAAACACCCTCTTACACACATTTTAACACAATTTCAAGAGAATCAGTTTTCATGCAGATCAATATATGGACCATCAAAGACCTCAGTTAATACCTGTTTTCACTTGGACTCCATTCCTGAGTTATTTAAAAGCTACTTTTAAAATTCAAATATAGGCAACTTTGTGCTTTACTATAAAAGTATACTTGTTTACATTTTAAAAAGGAATATTCAGTAGTGAGTAAATGATATTAGCATTATACTTGTCCTGCTGCATCATCCCTTACGGCATATAACAGGATACATATAAGCAATGTTCTCATTCTTTTCTTGGTACCAGGGAGTAAACCCAGGGGCACTTAACCAGTGAGCTACATCCCCAGTCCTCCCAGTCCTTTTTATTTTTACTTTTTTAGTTTGAGACAGGGTGTTGCTAAATTGCTGGGGCTGGTTTTGATTTTGTGATCCTCCTGCCTTAGCCTCCTGAGCTGCTGGGATTACAGGCATGCACCATTGCACCTGGCTTCTCATTCTTTTTTGATGCAGTCTAAAAAGTGATAGTATGAGTCAAGTGAATGGATGCTGGCTAACTAAAGGAAACAGTACTATTATTTTTTAACTGTGGTGGGGGTCAAACCCAGGCCTCACACATGCTAGGCAAGGGCTCTCTACCCCTGAGCCATATTCTAGTCCAGAGAACATTACATCTTGTTCAGAATGCACCCATGTCTGCAACTGACAAGCTAGTTGCTGGGTCTTCATGCTATTCTTTATGTATGGGGTGAAATCAAGTTATTTAATTAAATGAGAGCATTTAAATGAACTATTAGTCCCTCTAGCTAGGGCATTGGGCCCCAAGATGATAAATGTTAGCATTTGAGCTTTTCTTTTTAATATTTTCTTTAATGCTAGCTTTGGAACATAATCAGGTCTCAGTGAAATAGTGGCATTACCTAAATTTATAATCAATAAAAAAAATATTTTGGTGGTGGGTAGGAGTCGTCAGGCAGATGTTTAGCCAAGCAATCCTTAGGTCATAGGTAGAATTCTAGTTAAAACTTTAAAAACTGTAGGAGTATTTAATAAGTAGTTATTAGTGGAGGGGTAGCAGAGCACACTTCACCTGCTACATTTTGTTTTTATTTCCAAATGATTTAACGCCAGTTAGCTACTGTAAAACTATCCAAATTGATGTAAAATTAGGGAAGAATTTCAAAGGAAATAGAATCAGAATATAAATGAGGTTATAAATGTAGTTCTGCATTATATTTGGATGATGAAAGATTTTTGCCTCAGATACAAGGATGACCACATACATGCACAATTGATACTGCAGTTGATCTCAAATCTTTTTCATTCAGATAACAACAAAGGAAATTTTAATAAGAAAGTTCTGAATGTTAAATTCTAAAAGTCAGAAATAGTGTATCATGGAAATTGTTCTAAAATTTTAGTGAAAACAATCTCCTAGGCATATACTTGCTCTACCAGCAGTGTTCTTTGACTGTGTGTTCCTTACTGATTAGGAATGGGAGTCCTAGAACTTGAATTTTTAAAGGTGCAGTGCTGTCTTGAGGATATAAAATATAGCATTCTGTCCATTTATACTTTCATGTTTAATGTAACAGCACAGAACATAGGGGCTTTAAAAGTTGTTAATGGAGGGGCTGGAGTGGTGACTCAGTGGTTACAGCACCTGTCTAGCATGCACGAGTACACAGGTTCAAACCCCAGTGTGAGTAGTAATTGTTAAAAATATAATTCAAAATGTCTATAGATAGTAATATATTAATATTCATAAAGTTGATATCAGCATGACATATGACTATGATTTATGTGTCTTCACCATACGTATTTTAAATGGTTCAGGAAACCCCAGAGATCTCCAAGAAACAATAATAAAGGTACTTTAAATTAGGGATTCCTTGGAAGTCTCTCAGAAGAGATCATTGAAGAGGATTTTTTCATGAGCTCCTTTATTCAGAAGTGAGGTGGCATTCCTTCATTTGCCTCCACCATATTTTCATCCTGAGGTTTCTATGTGCTACATAAATTGTAGAGTAGCAATCATTCATTTAGCATGAACAGGCTGAGACTGGCTTTGCTTTCCAAGTTACAGCCACGTTTTAATGTGTTATAAAAGTCTTTGAAGAACAGAGCTGGCTGTGAGGTTAAATTTTTATAAGTAAGGAATGCCTTTCCTTTGAGCTATTAATTGCCCAGCTCCTGAATATGAAACTGTTTTAAAGTATTTCTAAGCAATCAGTGTTTCAATCAAAGAATAAGAAATGTAATTCATATTATTCTTTTTTTGGATCATCCAGTAGGCATGGGCATTGGATAGTACTGTTCATTTAATTATCCCTGGCCTAAATTCTGGAAAATGTTGCTTTATAAAACTTGAAAGCATAATGTGTGAATAGAAGTATATGTTAATGGGCAAACTTATTTTTGTCATTTAGTGTGGCAAAGTGAATAGAACATTTGAATAGTAATTACAAGTTTTTGACCTTGGTCCCAGTTTGTGCTTTTGTACCTCAGTTTCTTTACATTAAAAGAGAGAATGGAAATAGAATTTATTTATTTATTTATTTTTTGAGAGAGAGGGAGGAAGAGAGGGACAGAAAGAGAAAAAGTCAACTTTATTTTTTCATCTGGTTTTCGTTGCTCCAACACTTGGTCGTGTGTGTGGTACTGGGGTTTGAATCTGGGTCCTCATGCATGCCATGATACTGCAGAGCCAGAACTCCAGCCCCTAAATTTATTCTTTCAAAAGAACCTTTACTAGGTGTCTTTGACTACATTGCTAAGTCATAGACTAGTCAGTGACTGAATAGTCAGATGGAGATAAAAGGCCATTATTTTGATTATTTGTCTTTTAAGATATTCCCAGCAATATGTGCTTCTGGATATAAAATTTCATATTTATGGGGCCAGAAAAACTCTTCAAGTTCATTTTGCTGGGTTCCTTTCTATGAAGATAACTGAAGCTGGAGAAGTCCTTTTTTGTTAGCTTTACATGGCAGCAGTCTCCTGTTTTGCAGGATATAAACAAATCAGCACATTTTACATTTTAATGAATTTAATCTACAGTATTGGGATTTGCATACTCTTTAAAAACTGTCAGCCGTAACACATACAAATCAGATGGTTGTTGGGAGTAAGATTGCAACTGGGGGTGGGTGGTAGGGATGCAGAACCCCAGGATCTTAGTTTGGAGGAACCTGAAAGATCAAGTCACCCTCCAACATACAAAAGGAATGAGTACAGAAGGGCAAGGACATGCCAAAGAGATTGAATACTTTTATCCAGGTGGAGAGACTCTATAGTCTGGCAGGGACTTTTTACCCTAATTTAAAATATAACTAATACCAGTTTGGAGTTCACTTTGGATGACAAGAGGAATATGTCATTTTAGTATCTTCTCCTAAGCTCTCTCACACTTGCAAAGGGTTTTTGATGTTGAGTGTGCACTACCTGCAGGGAGGCGGATATTGTCAAGCGCCGACACAAGCAGGTTGCGAGGGAAGAGTCCTGAGTGGTGACTGCAGCCTGTTGATCCCATTTCCTCCCGCATAGTTAGGGAGTGGTGCTCCCAGGACTTCCAGTGTGTAGTTTCTTTTCTTTTTTGTGCTTTGGTATTGGTGTTCATGTAGCTCGAATGCGTAGTTGAGTTTTCCAGGCAGTCTCTGTTAGGACTTGGATTAAGACATTTATTTAGCATTCTGTCGTCTTGGGCTGCGTGTCCTCTCTTGTTTCTGTGCTCTCTCTACGCCCTTCCCAGTTTTCAGTTAGCCAAAGGGGATCGCTCTTTCTGAACGAAAAGTTCTCAGAGCAGAGTTAAACCTCCCGGAAAAAGCCCTTCTCTTCCGTGTGTGCGCTGGATGGGATGGGATGGGATGGGATGGGAGTGGGGGTGGGGGTGGGCCAGAAGCTAAAAAGACATGGTCTAGAAATCTCAAAGGACCTGAACTCCCAGACAGAGGTAGGAGAGTTATGGTCCTCTGAGTGGGATTAGGGGTCTTGAGACAAACTCGGGCAGTGCTCGTCCATCTCTGGGACAGAGGGAACTTTTATTCTGCTGGAACTGTACAGCTGGGCCCAAGTGTTTGGAGAATTTGGGGTCCAGGAGGTGGCAGGGTGCTCTCCAGGGAGTCAGGTGATAGACTTTCCTCCTCAGGGGCCGGTCTTGCGCTGGTTGTCCAAAACCAAGGGATGGAACACAGCCCCTGTCTGGCTTGTGGTGGAGGATTCCTGCCTCCCCCACCCTCTCCATGCTGCAGACCCCAGACCCTATAAAGAGCAGCAGAGTAGTTGCTCTATCCTTGTGTCACCCTGTGCTCTCAGCCTGCACTGGTAGTATTCTGAGGTTGGGTGCGCAGGGGGTCCCAGGCGGTCCCCAACGCCCGGTCACACCAAGGTTCAGGTGGGGAACTGGGCGGAGCCTGGTGGTGACCCTTCCCATGTGGGGGGCTGCTGGGGCAACCGAAGATGGCAGCTGAGGTTGGGCTTGGGGTTCCCGCCAGCCAGTGCAGAGCCCACCCTCTGATGTCTGCCGCCGCCCTGACCGGGCGGTGCTGTGTCCCTGCAGGAGTCGGAGAGGATGGCTGGGGCCAGCGGCCAGCACCACCCTCCGGGCGCCACGGGAGGAGCGGCTGCCGGGGCTGGCGCTGCAGTCGCCTCCGCGGTTGCTTCGGCGGGGCCAGGAGAGGATTCCTCGGACAGCGAAGCGGAGCAAGAGGGACCCCAGAAACTGATCCGCAAAGTGTCCACCTCGGGGCAGATCCGGACCAAGGTGAGGAGGGTAGGAGGGCTGGGGGAGCAGGGAGTGAGGTCGCCTGGGTCACTGGGAGCCTGAGGGTCCCAGGAACCTGGGCAAAGGAGGGCGGGCCGGTGGGCGGGGCCTGGAGTGTGGGGCGGGGCCGGGGCGGGGACAACCACCAAGCAGCCAAGGTTGGGATTCCAGGCCTGTGTGCTTGAGGCTCGAGGCTTCGAGGGTGGGCTCCCAAGACCTTGTGAGGCAGGGGCGGAGGAACCAGAAGGTTGGTGGGAGCGTGGGAAAAGCTGAAAAGCCGTTTCAAGTTTCCAGTTAGGAAACTTAAAAGGAGTGTTTTATTTTTTTCCGTCTTGCGATGCCATGGTTCCGTGTGCAGGCCAACCAGCCAGAGCTGCAGTGGGCCCGCCACTCTCCTTCCAGTGGGCGGCAGACTGCTCCTCTCTTGGCCCAGCAGGGGAGGGTTGGTGGGAGGTGACACCTGGCAGCCTGTCTGCCACCTGCAGGGCCTCCCCCAGTGGTAAATGGTGCTCCTTGTGTGAGCGCTCACCCTGTGCAGTGCAGAAAGCTGGCCAGATTTTCGTGTCATAGGTTCCTGTGAAGTGCAGAGTTGAGACCACACATTCACGGTTTTTAATAATTTTGCACGTACTTGTATGGATGTTAGGATGTTATGTTACTCATTTATGTTGTTACTTGTTTAGGGAGCTTGTGCTGTTGGCCAGTGAGGTTCCAGAGTCTTAATTTGATCATGAACATAATGCAAATGATAATGGGTATTAAAGGATTATTTATATGTTCTAATGTTCTTCAAATATCTTCAGCGAGTTTGTTATCAATGAGGATCTTTAATGAGGAATTCGAAAAGGGAACCAATAAAATTATTTCGTTTGGGTACTTCTTTAAAAATAAATTTGCAGCTGGACCTAGTGGCACTTGCCTGTAATCCCAGCTACCTGGGAGGCTAAGGCAAGAGGATCATAAATTCTAGGCCAGCCTCAGCAATTTAGCAAGGCCCTAAGCAACTTAGTGAAACCTGGTCTCAAAATAAAAAACAAAAAGGGTTAGGGATGTACCTCACTGGAAAAGTGCCCCTGGGTTCAATCCCCAGTAAAATAAATAAATAATTTGCAAAAGTCATTCTATTTTTATGAGAATTGGTTTCCTAAGGTCAGTGGACTTGTGATAATAGCTAAGATTATACTCTTTAATTTTGATGTTATATATGGTTTGAAGTAAAGCATGTTTATGAAGACCAAGATAAATGTTAAAAGCATATTTATTTTTGGTTTTTTGTTTGGCAGTCAGTGGTGACTTTTTATTTTTTTTTTTTTTGATGGTGGTGGGGATTGAACCTTGGGCCTTGTGCATGCTAGGTAAGCTCTATCACTGTGATATACTCCCAACCTTAGTGATGACATTTTCTTGGTGTGCTTCTAGAAAATTTCTATACACATACAAGTATGTGTGTGTGTGTGTGTGTGTGTGTGTGTGTAAAAATCTACTTTATTCATATAATTAAATATAAATCTTTATATATATGTTTCTTTAAAATATATAGTGTGTATATAGATAGCCTTATCTTAAAAATACTAATGGAAAACTTTCTATAACAGTGTTTTCTTTGAGATATAATATGGAGATTATTTTTGTAGTGGCATGCATTTATACCTCACATATACCTAACTTTTCTTAATGATGGAAATGTATTCCATAGTATTAGATTGAAATTGCTTTATGTGAAATTGCTTTATTAGTATGCCAAAATTGGTCAAAAATAGGAAATTTCATGTGGTTCAACCTAACATGGTATATTATCATTTAATTAACCAGTTCTCTACGGAAGGAAATAAGAGTTATTCTAGGATAACACATTAATACCAGCTTTTTGGTAGTGGTAATGATGACTTTCTTAAGTAAAGAATAGGACTGGTATGCTTTCAAAATCAGTATGGTGTAATAAAATCCTCACTTACATCTTAGTGCCCTCATCACATGCCATATTATAGATTTTTTTTGTTTCCCTTTACATTTTCTATTCCCCTTGGTTTCTTTGTATGTTTTGCTGTTCTCTTTACTATTCTTTCTCCCCTACCCCCACTATTTTTCTTTCTCTGTATCAGCTGAGCAGAATTTCAGGTTGCTTCATTTAGAGACCGAGGTGCTAAGTACTAGGTAATTTTAGAGCTGCCTTTATTTCCCACAAGATTGACAATGATGCTGCTCTGTGAAGCCCAGCTGGAGCAGCAACACTGCTCTTATCACTTCCTTCTCTTTACCCTTCCCTAATATTGCTGAGTTTGAATATTTTGTGTTCTCTGCAACACAGAATTTCACAGGTATGTTCTAAGAATAAGACATTTTTAAACAACAATAACACAAACTCATACCGGTTGGGTTTTGAACAGGAATGTGAAGGAGGCTTTGCATGCTTTTTGTTGGTTCATGAATGCTGTAATCTTTCATTTTTGCAGTACTGGCCAGAGGAACCTCAGACAATTTGCAGATTAGATTGTCATAAATAAATGGGAACTATCTCAATGACTTTTTCAGCCATTGAGTCATCTTAGCTAAGGTCACGAAACTTCGTGTGTCAAAAATACCTGCTGATTAGGTTCATCATGTTCTAATATTTCTTTTGACATTTATATATATTCTTATGGTTTAATTTTTTCTTTTTTTTGGAACTGTGAATTGAACCCAGTACTTTACCACTGAGCTACATGCCTAGCCTTTTTGAAAAAAAATTTTTGGGACAGGATCTTGCTAATTTGCCTGAACCCAGCACTTTACCACTGAGCTACATGCCTAACCTTTTTGAAAATTTTTTGTCTGGGATCCTATCTTGCTAAGTTGTGTGTGTGTGGGGGAGGCTGGCCTTGAACTTGTGATCCTCCTGCCTCAGCTTCCTGAGTTGTTGAGATTATGGGTGTGGGCCACCACACCTAGCATTTTACAGTTAATTTTGGATGGACATAATTGAGTCTTTAAATTTAGGGAAAACATATCTAAACACTGTAAAGATATTCAGAATTTTGTGGCAGTGTTATATGTGGATTAAGACATCTTTTTATACCCAGTAGGAAAAGAATAATGATCACATTCATCAATTAGTATCTTGGTTTTAATTTAACATGAAGGATGCATAAATAAACATCTGTACTTTTATGGTAAAGCAATATAAAAATATTGAGTTATGATTTTCCCTATGAGATGCAATTTATTCAATTAAAAGATTATTTTTCACCATTCACCCTAGGTAGAGTATAGACTGGGAAGACTTGTTCAGTGTTTTTCAGATCATAGGTGGCAGCATGTTAGTAGGTCACCATGGTTTATATCCAGCATAAAACCAAAACAGGATAAATTGCAAAATATTATTTAAATCTCTAGCTATAATTTTGGATGACAACATTTTAATTAGGTAGTGATACTCAAAGGATGAAAACAGAAACATGGCCAGAAGAGTGTTAAGAAATGTGAATGAAGTGATGCTGGCAGGTTTATTTCTCAGAATATGAAATGAAAGGCGAGTAAAAATTTTTACATTTTGAGCAGTGATGAGCAGGAAGACATCTCAAATAATAACGTTCTTGTAGGGCAGAAGTTGGCCAACTTTCTACCAAGGACTACTTAGTAAATATTTTAAGTTTCCTTGGCCCTACTATCTATCAACATTTCTTAACTCTAGGGGCTGGAGCCATGGCTCAGTGGTTAAAGCACTTGTCTGGCATACGCAGGGACGTGGATTAAAACCCCACCACCACATATACAACAAAGTGTCAGAGCCACCAAGGCCACATGCATGCCAGGCAAGTGCTGTAACTGCTGAACTACTGTTCCAGCCCCTGTACCCTTCTTGTAAAAAATTTTTTTTAAAATTTAACACTAAGAAGGGGCCTGAAGGAGAATGGAGTGATGTTGGTCAAAGGGTATGTTATTTTAGTTAGATAAGACAGATGAGTTCTGGAAATTATTCTGGACAAGAGGTTGAATTTTATTATAACTATGGAATGTTGACTATCTTTAATAATGTATTACATCTTGAAAATTGCCACAAGAGATCTCATACGTTCTCACCACAGAAAAGTATCAGGGTGAGGGATATGCTAATTAGCCTGATTTAAGTATTTCACAATGTATACATATATCAAAATATGATGTCATATACCAGGAAGATAAACAACTTTTGTCAGTTCTTCCTTAATAAAGAAAAAGTATTTACCTAACTGCCATTGTAGTGTAAAGCAGCTATAGACATTACGTAAGTGTGGCCATGTTCCAATAAAACTTTGTTTAAAGATGCTGACATTTGAATTTCACATAATTTTCAGGTTTTACAAAATATCGTTTTTAAATGAATCCAATTAAACATAAAAATCACTGTTGACTATATAAAATCTGGTGGTCAGCAGGCGTGGCTCATGGTGTGGGCTATAGTTGGCTGACCTGTTTTAGAAGGTGGAAATTGGTTAGTTAGGTTTGTAAAGGCTGCAGAGTTAAGGTGCTGCTAAATACGACCAGCACTCAAGGAACCAAATAAAGCTAGATTTCAATCCATTTAAAAAATTCATCTTTGTAGAACATTTTATTTTTAGCTTGGTTTGCGTCTTTGCTTCCATTTTAATGTGAACTAAATATAGACTGGAAACTCTGACTCTGGGTACAGTAATATATGGTATAACGGCTTTCTTTCCATTTTGATTACAAGTTAAACATGATATCCCATTATTAAAGATAAGAGACATGATAAATAATTTACTAAACCTTTACATATAACTTAAGATGCATTATTTGCAGTTATCTAAATTTAGAAAGCGCTCTCTGGGGTTTAAGGTTGCAGGTTTGCTCCGTGGTGGGAGGTGAAAGGTTTTATGAAATCACTGTTACAAAGGACTTGGGCTTATTTCTGTTTCCAGGGTGCAGGATTGCACATATATTGGATTTGTTAGGCTCTACTTACTCAGGAAATGTGTTTATAAGCAAAGGTTTTAATTAAAGAGAGTTTGTTTTACATCTAAGAATAGACCTTTGAAAAAGACCGAAACATGTTAGTACATTGCATTTTCCCTTGGCAAATTTGTTTGGTTTGTGTTGTGTATTGAGAATTAGACTCTGTGACTGTTTAGCCACTTGGAATACATTTGTATTTTTGATTTGGTGAAGGGGCATAATGTGGCCAACAGCTAGTGTTGATAACAGCTTTAGTTTAGAATTCAGTGCCTTTCTATTTTATGTAGTTTTTTAAAATTTCAAATGAACACAGATGGTAATAATTCCTTCCCTTTTCTTTTTTGTTATGAGGGTATTTGGAGGACTATCAGGCTTTTGTTTTACATCAAGGAAATATGATTAATTTTATCATGTGTGGAACTGGAATCTCTAACCTCACTGAGCTATTTGAGTACCAGGAGTTTTTCAAACTATCAGAATGTAATTTGGTATCATATTTTTTTTTTTTTTTTAAAGAGAGAGAGGGACAGAAGAAAGAGAATTAATTTTATTTCGTTTTTCATGTGACCCTTGTTGCTCCAACGCTTCGTCCTGTATGTGGTGCTGGGGCGAACCCCTGTTCTTGCTCATGCCTGGCAAGTGCTGTAACCCCTGAGCCACCACTGCAGACCCACAAATTCTTTAAATATAAGCTTGATGTATTTATTTCAGATTTCTTTTCTTTTTTTTTTTTTTTTTTTACCCTTTTTAAGAGATGGAGTCTTGTGTGGGGCAGGTTGACTCCAGACTCCTGGGCTCAAGTAGTCAGTCCTACTCCTGTCTGTCCAGTAGCTGGGACCATTGGTGTGCCACCTTACTGTTATGACAGTGAAACTTTACTCCACAGCATGCAAATGTCTGTGTACAGGCAGCCTCTTCTGCTTCTCCTAGGCTCTACTTCTCCTCCCTCTTCTCTCTCTTCTCCCTGAAATTCCCCTTCTCTTTTCCCTTCTGCTGCGCCACTTCCTGGCCCTTCTTTCTTGTTTTGCTTAATCTATGAGCATATTTCTCATCCATGTTTTAGGGTTCAGAATGCCTTTTGGCCTTTGAATTCTATATTTTGAGTGACAAGCATAAGAGTAAACATCTGAAATGTGAATTTGGGAATTAAAAATTTTAGCTGAAATTCATGTTAATTTTAATTAAAAGGAATAAAAATCTTTGAATCATTTAAAAAGCATCCTCAAAAGAACTAATTTAGGAAATAATGCTTGTTGCTACCTAACTATTCAGATATATTTTTAGAGAGAACTGTTAGTTTCATTTCTGTAAGGTAAGATAGTATTTTTAAAAGGTTGGGATATGCCTTTTTCAAAAAAGGAAAGAGTTATATGATCTGAAGAGAAACCAGGTATGATGATATAGTTTTAAAATAATTATGTGAAGTAATATTCCATTTGGTCTATTAAGAGATATTTGAGGAAAAAATGTAAGTGAAATTTATTTTTAACTGGTGAAGAAATGAAAATGACAGTTTCTTTATTTTTTGGCACAGTTTTCTCTCTCGGTTTATTTTATTTTTTTTCTGGCACCAGGGATTGAACTCAGGGGTGCTTTACCACTCAGCCACACCCCAGTGCTTTTTATTTTTATTTTTTATTTTGAGAAAGGTTCTCCCTAAGTTGCTGAGGCTGGCCTTTAACTTGGCGATCCCCCTGCCTCAGCCTCACCAATAGCTGGAATAACTGGCACATGCCACTGTGACCAGCTAACCTTCTGACTATTTTATGTTGAAAAGAAAATGGTACGAATACATTCCTGAGCAAATACACCATTTGAGTTGGATTATTCATCCAAACTCTTGTAGTACTTTAAAATTATGTAACATTAGAATATTTGATATATACCTCAGGATATGGACTATCTCTGCAGTTTGTGGAGCACAGAGGTGAAATGCACACCCTTTCATTTAGCTTCAAAGTGAGAACAGTTTCAATAATATGAATCCACCTGTGTGTATTTTTTTAACTCCTTTGTTGATCTTCAGTTCATGCATTCAAAAAATATTTATAGTGTTTCAAGCACTGCTATGGGGGCCAGGGACAGAAGGTGAGCAAAATAAACACAAACCTCTGCCCTCGTGTAACTCATATTTTAGTGCAGGGAAGAAGAAACAGCAGCTGCAAAGATAGGAGACCAAAGCCACAAGGAGGAGATGAATGGGTGTGAAACAGACTAATGAGGAAAGCAGGTAGAAAGTTAGAAATGAGTCAAAACTAAGGTATTATAGAAAAGAGTTCTTAGTGTGAGTTTCATGGATGCCTAGGTTGGTTAGGTTTTGGAAGGCCCCCTGAATTTTGTGTCTTGTGCATGCCCCTTATGAGTCTAAAACAATTTTTTTTAAATCTGAGGAGATAATGAGAAATTGGTGTATATATATATATATTTTTTTTTAAGAGAGAGTAGAAGAGAGAATGAGAGACAGAATCAATTTTATTTTTTAATTTTTATCTAGGCTTTGTTTCCATGACACTTATTTGTGTATCTGGTGCTGGAGTTTGAACCTGGGTCCTCACACATACCAGGCAAGTGCTCCAACCGCTGAGTCACCTCTCCAGCCCCAGGAGACTAAAACAATTGATTCTCAAAAGGAAATTGTAGGGCAGAAAATAAAAAGTAGATGAAAAGAATGTATATTTATACACCTATAATACAATTCTATAGTAATATTGATTGAACCCTGGGAATATAAATCATCTGTTGTTGTTGTCTTTTGGAGAAATGCTAAAATTGGGAATTCAGTGATGAAATGAGCAGTAAGTAGTGTAGAATATCAAGGTTCTCCAGAACCATTAGACAGTGCTGAGTTTGCTTTTCAGCTCTGTCATGTATTATTAGGTGACCTCAAACATGTTATTTACTATGGCAGAGAAT
Source organism: Aplodontia rufa (assembly GCA_004027875.1). Taxonomy (NCBI): domain Eukaryota; kingdom Metazoa; phylum Chordata; class Mammalia; order Rodentia; family Aplodontiidae; genus Aplodontia; species Aplodontia rufa. The sequence continues at coordinate 112,171 of PVKS010000599.1, read as the reverse complement.
GCTCTGCCCATCCGTATCTGTTTCTCTTATTCTTTGGGACCCACCATAGACTTTTTTTTTTCCCCTTGCAGATCAGTGGATTATGTGACTTGAGTTTCTGACTAGTAAAATACAGGTGAGAATGATGTCTCCCTTAATCTTTAAAGCTCTTTGGGGGATAATCTATGCTGTCTCTTCCCTCATCAGCCAACTTGATACAGATACAGAGTCTAGGATTTATCCCTTCTGATGCGATGTGTCTTGAAATCCAGGGGAACACAATCTGTGTTGCAAAGCAGATGTTATTAAATACTTCTTGAATAAGTAAAATGAATGGGCAAAGGAATAATAGACACACCTGAGGATTGTGAATTGGATTGAATTCCCAAACTGTATATGTGGACTTGGGCAGGTTATATAGCACTCTGACTTTTCTTCCCTTTACATTTATGGAGTGCCCTCCTGGAGCTTACCATCTGTTACCAGTCACCAGATGTAATCCATTCTCTTTTTTCATATATTCTCTAGTTTAATCCTCATGATTAAACTATGAGGCAGGTAAGTACAATTATTCTAAAATGGGGAAACTAAGGATTAGATAAGTAACTTGCCCAAGGTCACAGCTGTCAGGTGACCTGTTGGATGCCTGTTCTTACTATTATGATATAGTTTCTACTTTTTTGCTGTGTGTATCTCTCATGAATTCATCTCTTCTTTTCTGCCTACCCTAACTTCATTCAACTTTTATAATCTGTCTCTGGATTTTTGTCATAGATTTCCATTCTGGTGTATTTTCTACTGCCAGAATCATCTTTATAAAAGTGAAGTATTATGCATAAGATGTTCATATAAGCTCTTAGACGTTGCCTATTACTAGTGGGATAAAGTCTAAAATTCTTGGTGTGGTTTAATAGATCTTTTTCTATTTGGTGGTAAATGCTATCATATTCAATCAATATTAATGGGCTACTATTTATTCTAGATGCTGGGCTGGCAAAATAACATAAAAAGCTCTGCTGGTGTAGAGCTTGTATTCTGTTGAGGGAGAAGTTAATAAACATAGGAACAGAACACACATTTATATAATGCGTATAATAGGTATTCATAATCATAATGAAAGAAAATGGAACAAGGTAAAGGGGGAGAGAGTGCAATGGAGTGGTGTGTATGTGTAGGGTATTTTGGTTGAATTGATCCAAATGGATTTTTTTCCTTGATGTTTATTTTTTTTCCACATTTTTATTGGTGCATTATAGTTGTACATAATGATGGGATTTGTTCTATGTGTTCATACGTGCACACAATATAATTTGGCCAGTATCCCTCCCCAGCGCTCCCCTCCTCCCTCACTTTCTCTCACCTCTTGGTCCCTTTCTTCTACTGATTACCCTTTGATGATGATGATGATGATGATGATTTTGGAGATGGACTTTCTTCATAGGTAACAGTTGAACAGAGGTCTCAGTGAAGTGATATGAGCTGTGCAGATATTTGGGCTCAAAGCACCCCAGACAGAGTCAGTTTCCTCTATTTCCAGTTGTGTTTTTGCCACCATTACGCTCTGGCCAGTCATGCCAAGCTCTTCTCTGCTCCCAGTGTAAGGCAGGTATTTTCATACCTCCAGATGTTTGTGTATGTTGTTTTGTCCACTTGAAATGCACTTGCCCTATTTCTCTGATTTCTTTTTAAATACTGTTACTTTCTTACATTTCATACTGTGTTGTGAGCTTAGGTAAAATATGAATAAAGAGGACTAAGAGATCAAGAGGGAGGTTAGTAGGTTGATATATAGAACAGGAGTCATGTTGAGTTAAAGATGAATTTTAAATTTGGTCTCAGGCTTCCTGGCAGCCAAAGCAACAAGAACAGTTCCAAAGTTTTCCTGTCAGTGGCAAAAATGCCCTCTAGATTTTAGTGGGAAAGAAAGCTTTCCAGCTTTCCTTGGTGGGACAAGAAATGTGTTCTATTAGACTTTCACTTAGTGAGATTGAAGAATGAAATAGCTGTTCCCATCACCTACATCATAACTCAAACTCGGGAGGTATCCTTATAATGTCCTCTCTTGTAAGGTCCAGATGTAATTCAAAGTTCAGCTTTGTGACAGCAGTTCTGTGGGTGTTTAAGTAAGGCATTTTTAGTTATGGCTAACTCCAGGCCTGAAGTCCAAATCATTTTTAAAGATTGAATAAACGTCATTACTTTAAGCCATCCTTCCATTAAACTGGGTGTTGGCTGGAATACTTTTATAGTATTGCAGAATCTCTGGTTATCTGCTGTTTGTTTATTTATTCAGGTACAATGAAAAGAAAGGGTTGAGGGGCTGGAGTGGTTGCTCAGTGGTTGGAGCACTTGCTTGGCATGCACGAAGACTCAGATTCAAATCCCAGCACCATATACATAACTAAGTGTTGGAGGAAACAAAGGCCAGATGGAAACATAAATAAAACCAATTCTCTCTTTCTCTCTCTCTGTCTCTCACTCTCTTTCTTAAAAAAAAAGGGTTGAGTGGTGTATTTAGCTATTTATTATAAATTGAGCTGCTTTGAACATTGGTTTTGCTGTATTGCTGTAATGTGCTGATTCTGACTCCTCTTGGAAGATACCCAGAAGAGGGATAGCATGGTCATATGGTGGATCCAAGCCTACTTTTTTGAGGAGTCTCCACACTGCTTTCCAGAGCGGCTGGATCAGTAGTGGAATTGCAGTGTGCTAGTGTTCCTGTCTCCCCATGAGCCCTCCAACATTTGTTATTGTTTGTATTCTTCATCTTTGCCAGTCTGACTGGAGTGAGGTGAAATCTTAATGTAGTTTTGATTTGCATTTCTCTGATTACTAATGATTTAGAACACTTTCTCATGTATTCAGTGGCTTGCTTCATTTCCTCTGTTGAGAAATTTCTGTTTAGCTCTGTGGCCCATTTATTGATTAGATTGTTTGTGTTTTTGTTATTGAGTTTTTTGAGTTCTTTGTAAATTTGGGATATTAGTCCCCTGTCAGAGAAATCTCTCCCCTGATTCTTTCCCCTTCTGTAGGTTGTCTCTTGACTGTTTTAACTAATTCCTTAGTTGAGCAAAAGCTTTTCAATTTAAAAGCATCCCACTCATTAATTCTTTCCTTTAATTGTTTTGCTTTGGGAGTCTTATTGAGGAAATCTTTGCCAGCTCCCACTTGCTGAATTGTTGTTCCTAATTTTTCTTCTAGCAGTTGTATGGTAGCTGATTTAATTGCTAATTCTTTGATCCATTTAGATTTGATTTTTTTGTGCAAGGTGAGAGAGAAGGATCTAATTTCAACTTCCTGCAAATGGCTGTCCAGTTTGTCTAGCACCATTTGTTGAATAGGCTGTCTCTCTTACATGTTATATTTTGGCCACCTTTGTCAAACCCTTTGTGGGTTTGTTTTAGAGTCTTCTATTCTGTTCTATAGGTCTTCATTCCTATTTTGATACCAGTACCATGCTGTTTTTAATATTACAGCTTTACAGTATAATTTTAGATCTGGTATTACAAAACCACCTGTTTCATGAGTGGTATATTCTTAACTAGTGTGGAAAGAAAAAGCTGCTGTTTCTTGGTGATGCTCATACAAAACATGATGAAATCATTTTACAACCAGGTTTTATAAAAATATGTTTGTAGAGCTTTATGAGCACCTTGCAGAATATTAAAAGGGCTAAACATTTAGGGGTTATTATGAATAATATTGACTCATCGACCCCTCATAAATTGTTGGTGCACTTGGAGAACCAGTGTGTTAGTACGGTGTATTTGGACTTACTGATTTGAAGAGAGTACCATGAGGGCATCTGGAGGAGGAGGCAGAGTAAGCAGAAACAATAGCAAATGCAAAGACCCTGAGGTAGTCACACCTGTCACATTCCCAGAACATTGGGAGGCTAAGGATGACTGGAGTACAGTGAATGAGGGGGTGCTGAGTAGCAGAGAAAAAAGTCAGAGGTCATGGGGTGGGCATAGTGGTACTCTTAACAGTTTCCTGACAACTTTGCACATTAGTGAACACGTAATTAGCACATAGAAGCTACTTATATTAATATTAAAGGAGTACAGTTTTTATTTCACAATAAATTTAATCATAAAAATAAAACCAGTATTTAAAACAAGTCTTTTAAAAGATAGGAGAGAAATGAAGCATTAGCTGGCGAGAGATCCAGGGGTCAAATGAGAGCTTTTAAAAAGTGAAATGATATTTTAAGAAGAACATTTTTGGCCTGGGGGAAAACTCATACAGTTGAGAGGGAAGATTAGACGCAGAAGAGAGGGAGGAAAATTGTCAGAGCCATGTCCTTGTACATGTGAGGCAGGATGGGTGGTGGGAGGAGCTGATCTTCCCTAGGAGCAGCTCAGTTAATCCACAGTATGTGGTAGATGGAAGGTTAGGAACTTCTGGAAGTTCTTTTCTATTTTGATTTTCCCAGTGGAATAGGAAGCTAGGTCTTCAGCTGAGAATCAAGATGGGGAGAAGGTATTACAGATATGAAGAGAGAAGAAGGGGGAAAAAATCTTTAACAGGGGCTACAGAAATGCAGTATAAATACCAAACTGCATTTAGGCCACAGTGCAGTGGAGGGACCATGTTCAGTTTCATGGGTGGAGTAAATGGAGAACTGGGTTCAACCACGGTTGTGGTTTGTCTAAGTAAGTACAACCAGGTAAGAGGTGAGCAGGCATTGGGAGGTGGATACAAAGGAGAGGTTACGGTGATAAGCTCTGGAATTCATGTTGGGCTTGAGTCAGAGTCTAGGGAATAACCATGGTACCAAGTTGCCTAAGTTCGATGGAACAGAAGATTGTTGACAAAGATCAGCTCCAAAAATGAAAGTTTATTCTAATTTTAAATAGAAAGGACAGAAAAAATACTTAAACTATATAGGTTTAAATATTTTAAATGTGTGTTAGAGATGTATTAATAATAGGTTTTGCTGGGAAAATCTCTAGATAGTATAAGCATAGCTGGGTGTCCAGCTTTAGTAAAATGCAAATATTTTACTTAGAACATGCAAAAGAAAATTCTCCAAATGAATAAATCTATTTTAGATTTTAAGAAGCACATACACAGAAAGCCCTGAAATGCATTATATAACACAAGTCCTTACTATAGTTATTATTGGTAAGTTACAAAACCTCTGTAAGCTTCAGTTTCCTTACAGGTAAATCCTGGAAAGCTGTTCTGAGGATTGGAAAGATAAAGTCCAAGCTCATGCCTGGCATCCAGAAAATATTAGTAGTTGTTAGCTATATATTCAAGAATCTTGAGGTGAATGGCACTTTTTCCAATAGGGTGCCCTGTTATTAAAAGGATGCAAGTGAACGAGCTGCTAATGAAACCTTGCAGTCATAGGGAAAGATTTCCCCTGCTTATTTTGCCTCTGTCAAGCCAGAAATCAGAGCCTTTTTGATTATAAACCTTTTGAGCATTGGATTTCATCTGAGAAGTAGACAGCAATTTTATCATAGATCTAGTTAAGATTCCGCAGTAGGAAAGTATAATGTTGAAGGAAATCCAGCCTTGTCCTGTAATAAACACTTCTACCTTATCATCCATTTATGTCACAACAATTCTAAATTATTACCATGTGAGTATTCATGGTCTTCTTCCATCTCTTCTTAAAGAAGAAGTACTCTTGCTTGGTGGTTCAATTCCTTCCTTCTTCTTTGTTATGGATAGGCAAAAGGATATAGTGAAGGGACAGGAAAAATCATTCTGTGGCATAGTTACCTTAATGTCCCAGTGTGTGTGAGCAATTGAGAGGCTGGAATAAACAGGTAACACAGGTGCTTGACTTTCCTATGTACTAGAAAGGCAGGCAAATGTGAGCATCACATGAGCCATTCCCTGGGAAATTTTTGGGTGAGTGAGGAGGACTGGGGTTCCATATGAGCAGGTAAAAGAAATCCATAAAGTGTGGATTATGGTCACCATTGTGACCCCATCTTTACCTCTAGGCTGATGAAGCCTGAGGAGCTTGTTGTACTCTTTCATTAACCCTCAGTATAGTACAAGGTGAGCACGTGAAGCAATTGTATACCATGTTAGTAGCAGCATTATTTACAATAGCTAGGATATGGAAGCAACTCTCAACTCAAGTGTTCATTCATGGATAAATATGTAAACAAAATGTGGTAGATACATAAAGTGGGATATTATTCAGACTTATATAGGAAGAAAATTCTGCCACACATTGCAGTGTGGATGAATCTTGAGAACATTATGCTAAGTGAAATAATCCAGCCATCAAAGGACAACTACTCTGTTGTTCAATGTGTCCAAGGTACCTAGAGTAGTCTAATTTGTAGTGACAGAACGAATGATAGCCTTCAGGGGTTGGGGGAAAGTAGGTTAAGGAGTTATGTTTAATGGATTTGGATTTTTCGGTTTTGCAAGGCTGAAGGAGTTTTGGGATCTCACAATGTGCATATCAGTGCACCACCACAATGCACTGGGCATGCGTGGATACTTACTGATTTTGCAGAGAAGCTTTTGGTCTCACCAATTACCATGTTAGATGAAACTGTGTATGAAAGGTTCCTAATAGGGCAATTGTAATTAACATCTCTTGTTACACATGGAAGGATGGCAGTTGTTTGGTGTAGATCTGGCAAGAGCTTAAAAACAAGTTTAATTCAGCCTTGGAAAAATGAGGGAGCAGGGTATCAGGTTGACTATTTTAACTAGGTGTCTTTGGATCAAAGAGGAAATGGTGATTATTTAATTGCTTTGGAAAACTTACCCTGTGGCAAAGAGTGACTTAGGTCAGGATTTAACAAAATAATGAGTTGTTGAAAAAAAACAAGTTCTGTGGGTGAATCATGGTGATGGTAGCACAACAATGTGGTTGCATGTAGTGTCACTGAACTGTATATTTAAAATGGTTAATTAAGATGGTAAATTTTATGTAATGTGCATTTTACCTCACTTAAAATATTATAAAGCAAATTTCCAGAAACAGCCTTCTATTAACTCAAATAATATAAGAAAAAAAATTTTTTTAGTGAGATAAAAGTGAAAAAGGAAATATGCAAAACATCACAAATATATGAACATTTGCTAAGGAACAAAAAATGTGAATGAGAGATATATATAGATAGTGCAGTTCATCTGTAATTTTATATAATTACGACTGTGATTGGAAATGATGTGAAAGGTAAGAAAATAGTTACTTACATATGGAAAAGGAAGAATAATGAAGAGGTGCCTAGCCAATTAAACATAATAAAACTTAGCACAAAGCTAAAAATTTTTTTGGCTTGGGTATGACAATAAACAAAAAGATCAATTTAACAGAATAAAACTTAGAATTGTGCCCATGAATATATACACGAATGCAATAAAGATTATTTGAAGTCAGAGGGCAAAAACAGATTACTAAATAATTACTCTTTAGGCATTATCTTATACCATTTAGTTAAAAAACTTTGAAGCTCAATCCCTGCCTCACCCTATCTATATACTGCATAATATCCAGGTGAGTTAAAGATCAAAGTTATAAATGAATCATAAAAGTACTTGTCTAAATGTAGGTATACATTTGCATAATTTAGGGCTAGAGGGAATTTTAAATTATAATGCAGCAGGAAGAAAACAAAATAATTATTAGATCCTGACATTGAAGCTTCCTGTGAGCCAACTTACAAGATAATTCCCAACTATTCTAATGTTTAACCAGAAAGACATTGCCCATTTTTTGTTTATGATACAAAAATCCAATAATAAAATAATAGATGAATTAAGCTATATGCATAGAAGATTACAGTACCATGTGTGGACTCTGATCCCCTCTTTTGTTACATCTGTATGTATACATTCAGATATAGACATCAGAAAAGGGAACCTGATGTAGTGGTATACGCTTATAATCCCAGCAACTTGGGAGGCTGAGGCAGGAGGATTGTGAGTTCAAAGCCAGACTCAGCAACTTAGCAAGGCTCTAAGGAACATATGAAAGAACTTGTCTAAAAATAAAAAAAGGACTAGGGATGTAGCTTAGTGGTTAAGCACCCCTGGGTTCTATCCCTGTACCAGAACAACGACAACAAAAAGGTATAATTGGATTTATGAGTGTTTATTATTTACTTTGCTTATTTCCATTTTAAATCCTTTTTGAAGGTAGCATGTTTGCTTTTGTAATAAGAAAATCTTTAGCTTTAAAATTCAAACATACTCAATTATGTTACAAAAATGCAAATAGAAATTTGGAATTTTCATATTCCATTCAGGAATTCAAATTCCATTTAGTTTGTTTAATAAAACACATCCAATAAGTAGATGGCATGGTACTTCTTGTTTTAGAGGTAGACTGAACATTTTCATTGGGATAACCAAAGATAAATGGTATTATTTACCTAGCACCATGCATTACTCTATATAAAGGCTCAACTGAATAATTCAGTAATTTATAATTTCAGCAAAAATAAGAAAAAGCAAAAAGCCCATGGACTGTGATTCCATACTTAAAAACATGATTGCTATGAAGATGTTGAGACATTAAAAGCTGAAAATCTGCATCACCTATTTTTTATTATAAACAAAGGGTTAAATGCTTGTAATAAAATTAATAGCCTTTCAGAGTGGGTGTTAAAATTTGCCAGATATTTGTAAATGGAAAAATCTGACTTGTAAACTGAACTTACTTTAAGGTTGATCTGGGTTTTCAAATTTGTGCCTTTAATAAATTGAATATTATTCAATTTTAAGAAAAAATTGACAATAACCTTGGCTATTGGTCTCACTTATAAAATCTGTTTGAAATCATTTGGTCAAATGTACTTTTTGGTGAAAAATTCCCTTTTTTCAGCCAACAGTATAAATGTGTCTGGGAGGAATGCTTTGCATACACAAACCAGTGAAATTTATTTTGATTCTATAAGACAGAATCCATGGCCCAGATCAATGATGACATGCCTCAGATATCTTCAAGGTGTCAGGCAGTCTTTTTAAATACAACTTGTTGATGTTATTGAATTCAGCAGAACCTTTAGTGTACCTTTTGACAAAATAAAAATCACTACACTTATGTACTTAGCATTTTACACAGTTAATCCTCAGTATTCCCATCTTTCGTATTTGCTAAGTAGCCTAGTTATGTGAAATTTATTTGTCACTTCAGAATCAATACTCATGGTGCTTTCGTGGACATGCAATGAAACATTTGAGTTGACCAGCCTACATTTCTCATCTGAGGCTGAAGCAGGACACACTCTGTGTTTGTTTCAGCTCTAGTTCTATAAAGAGACGTCCTTTTCATCATTTATTTAGTGACTCATTTACCCACATTTTTGTGCTTCTTATTGGTGATCTTACTGTTAAAAATGGAAGAGTGTAAGTTCAAAGCTAGTCTCAGCAAATTAGCCAAACCCTGTCTCAAAATAAAAAGGGCTGGCGATGTGGTTCAGGGCTTAACTGCCTCTGGGTTCAATCCCTGGTACCAAAAAAAAAAAAAAAAAAAAGTCCCTCCAGCATTCCCAGCGAGAGCCCTATGGAAAAAAAAAATAATATGTGTTAGATAAGCAGATAAGCTTTGTTCAGACATGAGTTATAATGCTTTTGGTTGTGAATTCAGTGTTAAAACATACATGTAACATGTCTCAATGTCAAACATATAACAAGTTTCAGTGGTAATTATTTATGTGCATTTAGAAATACTCATTTTAAAATTGTTTTAAAGTTTTTTTTTTTTTTAAAGAGAGAACCAGTTTTAGTTAGTTTTTCATGTGGCTTTAGTTGCTGACACTTCATTGTGTACATGGTACTGGGTTTGAACCCGCATCCTTTTGCCTGCCAGGCAAGCCAGTAACTGCAGAGCTACCGCTCCATAGTTTTTTTTTTTTTT